>LR749519.1:0-142444 GCA_902729485.2 Mus minutoides
ACATGTTGTGCAAATTTTCTATTAATCTGGAGTTACACAGCTTTGTATCTAGAGGGAAATTTTGAAATAATAAAATTATGCAGGTGATAAAGGCAAGAGAATGTAGATTTCAAATATACTATTGCTTCAGATTTGTAAGAGAAGTAAATGATTAAACTGCACTATTATACATCATGTTTGTACTATGCAAATACCTTCATGGTTACTCATGGGTAATTGTTATAAGGAAAACCCTTGACTCTACCTAGCAGCCACCCTACATATGTTTTAATTTCACACATGCTTTCATCTCTATGGGATTTTTGGAGACATTTTAAAAGAATACTGTTTTTAAATTCAAAATGCTAACATCAACCTCTCACTTTTTAAAAATGAAATCATTTTCCACCTCTTCAAATAAAGAAGAGCAAGCCTATGCGAAGTTCCTTAGGACAAAGCATGCTAGCAAAAGCTGTTTGCTACAAGCATTCTTGAAACAGTTAAATAATAGCAACCCTGTCTAGTAATACCGAACAGCAAAACTATGACAGGTGTCCAAATTGGCAGAATTTCTCTCAATAAGAATAAGTAATTTTTGGAAACAAACAAACAAACAAAAAAATACCAAAGCTTCAGGTCTCTCTCTCTCTTTCTCTCTTTCTCTCTTTCTCTCTTTCTCTCTTTCTCTCTTTCTCTCTCTCTCTCTCTCTCTCTCTCTCTCTCTTTCTTTCTTTCTTTCTTTCCTTCTTTCCTTCTTTCTCTCTCTCTCTCTCTCTCTCTCTCTCTCTGCATGTGTGTGTGTGAGATAACTTGTAGAACTTGACCTCAACATAATTTTCTCCCTCCCTTCCTCTGTCTCCTCCTCTCTCCCTTCCTACATTCTTTCCTACTTCTAAGGGGATGGGTATATTAAAGCTTTGCCCTGTAGAGATAACATCAGAGGAGAAAGTTGGCAAAACAGTCTCACCAAATGATATCACCTATGCATTAGAGTACATTCCAATTTCTGAAATGCTGTGCAAGACATACTTCTTACTGTACCAAATACACAGTCAATATTTGAACCCCGGGTGGTAAGAAAGGCAAATTCCATGACATACCAAAACTTCGCTGAGTAGCTGATCAGCTGAGTGGACCATTGAAGACATTGCACATGGTCTTTTGCAGTTTTTCCACTGGAATGCATGACTCTTTGCAGAGCCATTTTGCTAATACATCTATGGTTAAGTTCACTGGTGTTAGAGTCACACTACCACACTAGTGAGTGATCCAAGCTCCAGAGAGTTATAGTTGTTCTCTCTCTTCTCTCTCTCTCTCTCTCTCTCTCTCTCTCTCTCTCTGTGTGTGTGTGTGTGTGTGTGTGTGTGTGTGTGTGTGTTTGTGTCTCAACATATATATATATATATATATATATATATATATATATATATATATATATATATGCTACATGATAAATTAAATGCTTGAAAAAGCAACAGGTGCAAGTAAGGTACAAGTCATTGCTGTTATGTTGTCCTGTACAAACACAGACAACATCAACTAGGAACTGTAGTTAAAATCAAGAAATGTCAGATTCCCTCACACAGCTGTACATTTATTTTTATTTTTATAATTTTAGCAGTACATTTATTAATGCAGGTCATTATGCTTCCACATTTTCCTGTTTTGTTGTGTTTGTTCTTCAATCACCTTTACTTAGGACTCTGTAGCCATTTACTTTTCTTGCTCTGAACCTTGGGGGACGTTGACAGCCTAGGTTTTTGTTGTACATCTTTTTGAAACACATATTCTCAGACCCTCAAATGTAGAATTGCATCTTGCTTTTGTATTGTCAACTGTTTTAAAAAAAAATCTTGACTCGTTTACCTGACCACATATGTTGTTAAAATGAGGCTCTCACAATTCTTGAGAACAAATAAAATCTTCCAAGTTCTGTGGCTGTACACTCAGCAGTGAGCTGGCTGTTTGAAACTTGACTTACATTAGAGCCACCTCAGCATCTCAAATCAGGATTAGAGTGCTCAGGAACTCTAGTGATATTCATAAATTTCACAGAGACATTTTGGGTTCAGAGTTAATGGACCAACTCTGAATGCTTTTTATCATTTTTATCTGCTGAAGATAAATTATCATTCTGAACACCCCCACAGAACACTGACGCTGCTGTTTTTGTTCAGTTTTAACTTAGTAGTATCTCAACCCTGTTTCTAGATGCTATAATTAAGAGAATATAAAATCATATACTTTTCCTATCTAGATTTTCTATTTAAAATTCTCTATATATTGCTTTTTCAATTCAAAAAATGACCCAAGTAAAAATGTTATATTTGTTCCCTGAGGATTACTGGAATGCCATCAAACTGTATAGCTAAAACAACAGATATGTGTTGTGTTACAATTTTAATACAGACTTTCAGTCCTTTCTTCTACCACTACCCTCGATGGTAAAAAGTGACATTAGATTTGTCCTGCTTCAGGTCTGTCTCTGTGTCCACAGACACCATCATATTAGAATAGAAACCAAAACCATTCAGATTTCATCAAATTCTGTCTTCAAAGATCCTAGGTAATTGTGATGGTGTGTATATTCTTGGACCAGGAAGTGGCACCATTTGGAGGTGTGGCCTTGTTGGAATAGTTGTGACTTGGTTTGAATAGGTGTGTCACTGTGGGTGTGGGCTTAAGATTTGCCTGGAAGTCGGTCTTCCTTTGGATGAAGATGTAGAAATCTCAGCTCCGCCTGCGCCATACCTGCCTGGATGCTGCCATGCTCCTAACTTGATGATAATAGACTGAACCTCTGAGCCTGTAAGCCAGCTCGAATTAAATGTTGCTTTTATAAGACTTGCCTTGGTCATGGTGTCTGTTCACAGCAGTAAAACTCTGACTGAGACAGTGGTATTCTGATATTTTTAGGACTAAGTTTTGAATTGGGAGAAGGAAATATAAGCAAACACATAATGCAAGTGAATGTCTAGATTTACTTGTGAATGAAGTACTTTATCCCAACAGACTAATTTTTATACTGGTCTCTGGTATATGGATGTACTGGATAAGAACCCTGAAGATTCCCAAGGGCTCTAAGTGATACCCAGAGGAACACAGCAGGAACACTCATTAATCATAATATGCTTGTAAAAACAGAAATAGACTATTTCTTTTTAGCAGAGAGGTTGAGGATCACAGTGTGTGGCACCCAGGCAACTCTAAAACACTATGAGCAATAGAATAGATTATTTCGTACAACACTGATCAAAGAGCATGGACATTCCTCAGTCTGGGTAAAGGATGACACTGTTTGATGAGTGAACTAAACTGAAGTAAAAAAATAAATAAATATGAATGCATGAACACTAATAAAGATAAACTAAGTTGTTAGTTAATTGAATAATTAAATTGTTAAATCTTCTGATCTTCATAAGGATAAGGGTTTACTCTAACTTTCTGCCTCCATATCACTTACATTCCACTTCCAGACACTGTACGGTCATTAGATTTTAAAGTATTTTTTTGCATTGAATAGATAGCTCAATGATTAAAAGCACTGGCTGTTCTTCTAGACGGTGCATATTTAGTTCACAGCACCCACATGACAGTTGAAAATCATCTGCAACCTCAGTTTCAAAGGATCAAATTGTGTTCTTCTGATTCCTGCAAGCAGAAAGTATGTAATTTGTACACAGATATTTATGTAAGCAAAGCATTCATAAACATAAAATAATTACTAAAATACTGAGTGTTTATCCCCCCTTACATTAATAGATAGAAGATAGTGAACAGTGTGAGACAGGGAGCTCTGTTTGCATTTTGCTTAGAATAATAGCTGTTTTTGAGAAATAGTTGTATAGATTATAGATGTGCATTTATAAGGACACATTTCAATATGGTTGCCTGAAAACCATGTACACACAGAAGTTATTAGCACATCATTACATCCCTCCATGTTTGCTGAAATGGTTTAAATGAATTACCAAACAAAAATAAAATAAAATCAATATTTCTCTGTCTTTCTTTTTCTTAATAAGCATTCATTCTTCATTCACTGGACATAAAACCAGAACTGAAGTCTGAGAGAGAGAGAGAGAGAGAGAGAGAGAGAGAGAGAGAGAGAGAACAAACAAAAAAGGAAAACCCTGAAAACAGAAAGTAGGAAAATGAGAAAAAGGCAAATAGAAAGGAGAGAGAGCAAAATGGATTAAGAGGACTGGAGAACCTCCATTCTCTTCACTATGTGATGCTGCTATTGGGGAGGTCATTCTTATTAAAGTACTCTTCGTCCCTCAGACACATTATGGACTTTGAATTTTTTTTAAATACAGCACATTCATTTAATGTGAAATAAATGGGAAGGAAAATCCAAGAGGCTGTATCATGACATAAAGTCTTAAATCCCATTGGCTTATTTTGATTGCATTTGCAAGTACCTGATGAAAATGTTCAGATCAGCCCATCTCAGCATCTGAGGCTTCCTGTTGATTGTGTGACAGAGTTGCCAGGGACATAACACATTTGTTTTACAGCACTGCATGATGAACTCACAGTGTTTTACCTCCAGGACTAAGAGTCCTTAATTTGCTCTTTGAGGAACAGTCTGTTTTCATCAAGAGACACGCTTTAGTTGATCAAGCACGTCTACAGAGAGTACATTAAAGAAAAAGAATCAGGGAGTGAGAGTGATCAAGGAAGGGTCTGCCCATTGTCCATGAAACCATAGCAGGTTTTATTTTCCAGTTAAACATGGGTATTAATTTATGCAAGAAGTTTCCTGATAGTCCTGCATCCAACACAATTAAAAAAAAAAAAAAAAAAAAAAAAAAACCCAGGCCAAAGAGAAGGACAGGGAAGCAACAACCGTGGGTGGGAAGAGACCAATAAATTTGCAGTGAGCACGCATTCAAAGAAGGGAACGTATGCATCCTGAGAGATCTAATACTTTTCAAAAATGATTTTAGTGAAATAAAGATGTCTGTTTCACATCATCTATCAGAACTTGTCCTAAATGTCGGTTAATATGAGGGATAAGAATAATATACGGGTGAGAAATATGGCTTCTCTAATTAGCTTACAGTTTCCCCTTTGAGAATATAGCCTGATGCACATTCAATACAGAATAGGAGTTGACAGGCCCTCACCTACCACACTTCCCCTCCCACTTGTGGATTCTGGCTATGCAGGCTGGTCAGGGTACATGTTCTTAGTCCACCATGGGGTTTTCAGACTGAACCCTTTTTGTCAGAGACCTTGGGATGAATAAGAAAAGCTCATGTCTCTAGCTGCATATGTATTAAAAGATGGCCTAGTTGGCCATTATTGGGAAGAGAGGCCCCTTGGTCTAGCAATCTTTATATGCCCCAGTACAGGGGAATGCCAGGGCCAAGTAGTGGGAGTGGGTGGGTAGGGGAGCAGGGCAGGGGGAGGATATAGGGGACTTATGGGATAACACTTGAAATGTAAATGAAGAAAATATCTAATAAAAAATGTAAAGAAAAAAAAGAAATACTAGGGATCTGTAGGGACAAAAAGTCATTTCCAATGTCCTCGACATAGGAAAGCATAGGAAATGGGAATAAAAACAGACAAGGGTTTAAGATTTTAAAAGAAAAAAAAAATACCAAATATGTATACAAACCACCAGTGGACATGTCAGTGTGGCTGGCAAAAAAATAAAAAACTCTCACTGGGAGAATGAAGAGTTAGAGGCAATTAGTGACTACAGAGAGAAGGAGAATTACTTCAGGAATGAGTCTCCTAAGTTGCTATGATATATATATATATATATATATATATATATATATATATATATAACCTAAAAGAACTCGACAACTTATATTTATGTATCTATTCATATATATGTAACAATACTAATTAAAGAAAAAATGCCATGAATTGAGAGGTAGTAGCCAAAGGTGCTGTAACGGTGACTGAAGGGAGGGAGAGAAAATAAATTATCACAATTTAATTAAAAATAAAATGAAAATTTAAAATTTGAAGTAAAAAGTCTGAAGACCAGGGCAGTGAAGTATTACTAAAAGTCTAAGTGCAGCCTATTTGTTAAACAGCTCTATTTGTAAAGACCCAAATTACTGAAAATCTAGATTCTGCCTCTCTTGAACAACAAACAGACACAGAGAACAAAACTGATGTTCCCCAGAGGCTAGAAAGTGAAGCAGAGATGTCACCATAAAGGGCAGCAACAGAGGAGACACAGGATTCTTGGGAGCTCAAGAGGGAGATGGAATTGCAAGATGATCTGTAAGAATACAGGATAGTCAATGAGAACCATTGCTCACATCTCTCTCTCTCTCTCTCTCTCTCTCTCTCTCTCTCTCTCTCTCTCTCACACACACACACACACACACACACACACACACACACACACACACACACACACAGTGAAAGGAGATGAATAAATTTCATAAAGAAAATGAAGCAAATACAAATTTTAAAAAGAGGAAATGAATAGAGCCTTTAAAGAATGCCAAGAAAACACTAGCAAACAATTGAAGGAAATTATTCAACACCTGAAAATGAAAATAGAATCAATAAAAAACAAACAAACAGAGAATTCTGGAAATAAAAACTTGGAAATTTAAACAAGAACAAGAGAGAAAGCTTCACCAACAGACACAAGCAATGAAAGAGAGAATCTCGAGTGTTATAGATACAATAGAAGAAATGTATACACCAGTCAAAGCAAATGTTAAATCTAAAAAACTCCTCACACAAAACATACAGGAAATCTGGGACATCATGAAAGACCAAACCTAAGAATAATAAGAATAGAGGAAAGAATCATAGCTCAAAGACCCAGAAAATATTTTCAACTGGATTATAGGAAAAATTGTTCTAGCCTAAAGAACGAAGTGTCTATAAAGGTATAAGAAGCATATAGGACATGAAGGAGATTGGAATAGAAAGGATGCCATAAAATAATCAAAACATTAAACATACCCAACAAAGAAGGAATATTAAAGGCGTCAGGGGGAAAAAGCAAAGTTACATATAAAGGCAGACCTATTAAAATTACAGCTGACTTCTCAGTGGAGAATGTAAAGGCTAGAAATGCCTAGACAGAAGTGCTACTGACTCTAAGAAACCACAAATGCCAGCCCAGTCTACTATGCCTAGCAAGATATTCAATTAGTATAGGGCGGAAAATAAGATATTGCATGATAAATTCAAATTTGAACATCTGTCTGCAAATCTAGCCCTACAGAATGTGCTAAAAGGAAAACTCCAAATTCAGAAAGTTAACTACACCTGTGAAAACAAAGGAAGTAGTCTCACACCAAAATCACTGTAAAATCAAAAGAAGGGAAAAATGAACACACATACAAGACAGAGAGAGAGAGACAGAAACAGAGAAACAGAAAGAGACAGAGAGAGACAGAGATCTTATTCTAGCAACTTAAGCTAGTATAAGAAAGCTTAAAGATCTAGAAGAAAAGCAGTAATCATGCCCTAGAGAAGCAGATGGGAAGAAATAATCCAACTGAGGGCTGAAACCAGTAAAGGAGAAATAAATAGAATAATAAAAAGAATCAATGAAATAAAAAGTTGGTTTTTTTTTAAAGAAAATCAATAAGATAGACAAATTTATATCTAAACTAACTAAAAGACAGTGAGAACATATCTAAATTAACAAAATTTAAAAATAAAAAGGGGACATAACAACAGACAGCAAAGAAATCCAGAGAATAATAAGAACGTACTTTAAAAACCTATATAATCTAGCAAACTGGAAAATCTAAAACAAATGGATAAATTTCTTAATACGTACCAATGAAAGACCCAAACAAAATCCACATACCTATGAACACATGATATTCATGAAGAATACAGAAGGACATCTTCAACAACCAGTGCTGGTCAAACTGGATCTCTATTAATAGAAGAATGCAAATAGATCCATATTTATCACCCTGCATCAAACCAAAGTCTGAGTATATCAAAGACCTCAACATAAAACCAGACACATTGAACCTAATAGAAAAAAAAAAAAAAAAGCTGGGAATATTCTTTCATTCATCATCACTGGAAAAGACTTTCTAACTGAACACTGATAGTGCAGACACGAAGATCAACTATTAATAAGTGGAACATCCTGAAACTGAAATGCTTCTGTAAGGGAAAGGACACACCCATACAAACAGAAACAGCAGCCTACAGAATGAAAAAAGATATTTCCAACTCCACATACAACCGAAGACTAATATCTAAAATACACAAACAACTCAAGAAATTAGATATTGAAAAACAAAATAATCTACTTTTTCAAATGGGGTACAGATCTAGAGAGAGAATTCTCAGTATCAGAATCTCAAATGGTTGAAAAACACTGAAAGAAATGTTCAACATCCTTAGCCATCAGGGAAATGCAAATCAAAACTACTTTGACATTCCATCATACACCTGTCAGAATAGCTAAAATCAATAATACAAGTGACAGCTCATGCTGGCAAGCTATGGGGGAAGGGAGCATTCTTCTCATACTTGTGGAAATAAAAACTTATACAGCCACTTTGAAAATCAATATTTTGGTTCCTAAGAGAGTTGGTAATCAATCTACCTTAAGATCTAGATAAGCCACTCTTGAGCATATACCCAAAGGATGTTTCATCCTACCACAGAGACACTTGTTAAACCGTGTTCATTACTGTTCTATTCATAATAGCCTGAAACTGGAAACAACCTATATGTGCCTCAACAGAAGAAGAGATAAAGAAATATGGCTCATTTACACAATATTATTTATTATTTAAATAATATATAAATATACAAATATATAAATATAAATAATAAAATATAAATAATATATTTATTATTCAGCTATTACACAAAAATGACATTGTGAAATTTGCAGACAAGTGAATTGAACTAGAAAAAAATAGTCATCTTCATTGAGGCAACCAACCCAGACTCAGAAAGATGAATATGGCATGTATTCACTTATAAGTGGATATTAGCCATTAAGCAAAGTAGTTAGGTAAGTGGGAGGGGGTCTGGAGGGATCCTGTATCTTCCTGAGAGGGGTAAATAGAATAGATGTTATGAGGCAGACTGACAGCAGGTGGTGAAGGAAGCTGGAGGGTCAGATGTGAAGGAGATGAGATGGAGGGAGGGTTGCAGGTGGAGATGGCTAGAATTGGTGAGCTTTTGCTAGGATAGTGTGGAATCTTATTGCAGGGAAACTATCTAGAATATATGATGGTGACCCTCGTGAGGACTCCTAGTAATGGGGGATACTGAATAGAGAACCGTGGATACCAAGCCACTCATAAACCTAAATACTGTCTTGCTTACAAAATATGCTAAGGCAATAATGGCACAGAACTTGTGGATATAGACAACCAATGTCTGATCTGACTTAAGACCCATACCCCAAGAAGGAATCTATATACACTACACTGTTAAGGTAACCAAGAACCAGATACTAGATAGCCCAGAGACCTAAGGTAAGACCAAACACTACTGCTCAAAAAATAAAATATTAATAAAACAATATCCAATATCTGCTATCTTCTGAACTCAGCATGCACATGCACACTTGCACATACTTTCACAAGATTTACCAGACACACATACCTATTCTTCATGCACACAGACACAGACACACACACACACACACACACACACACATACACACACACACACACACACACACTCTCAATTTTATACAAGTAGAGGGAAGATCAGCTGAGAGGAAGTAAACTAGCTAAGGTATTGGAATCAAAACAGGGTTCATACCATCCTGGGTAATTGCTTCTCTTGGTTTTAATGAACATCAGAACTTACAATTCTAATATGCTAATGAACATTTACACTCAAAGTATGCACACTAATAGCTGATGGAGAAGCACAGGGCTTCCATTCAGATCTAGTGTTCATCTACCATAGATTAAATAATAGCTTATTATTGACTTGCTTTTAAAAACACATACATACCACTGTCATAGAATAGTAATTCAATTTACAATAAAATAGAAGTATAATCAGCAAAGATGAAAGCAAAACTTGAAATTTACTCACAAATATGTTTTAACAGTTAAATAAATCAAAATAAATCAGAGAAGTTTTTGTTCAGATTATAAGAATACCTGTGCCAAAGAGTCACTCCATCAATAAGATAACATTTGTGATTTGAACATAGGTCAGGAATGTTCATACTCTTACTAACATAGTTGCTATTCTCCTCCTCTGTATACATGGGGTTTAATATGATACCATCCTAGGGGTCTTGATGAGATTTACTTTCTCTGACAATTGATGAATTAACATTTAGGAAAGATATCAAGTGTGACAGAATATCTCAGACATAGCAGACAGCAGTAGACAGCATCATCCTTTAAAGAGAGGCTTCTCTTAGGGGTGAGAAAATACACACAGCAAAGAACACAAAGAAGAATGTCGTCTGGCTATCACAAAGGAAGTGGATTCACCATCTCTCTTTGAGGGTTGGGGGACTTAAGGACCTTTGAGAAGGTCTTCCTTCTCAAGTTTAAGGTTGGTCAGTTTGAACCCAGACAGGAAGCCTGGTAGATCCACAAGACTGGGGGAAACACGTCCTGGTTTAGCATAGGACTTGCTAGACTGGCCCATAAGTAGGGAGCTTACTTGCAAATTAAAAAGACTGGCAGGCCTTTGGTTTAATCTATTGAGCTTCTTAGTCAAGCCAAGAAGATGAAAAAGAAGAAGAATCCAGCCATCTTGGAACTTCACCATCTTTATTAATTATGCTTGGCCCTTTCTGTCTTCCTATCAGAGAATCTAACTCTTTTTCACTCAAGTACACATGTATTTTGCATATATGTAAATTAATTTCCCATCACATCTCCTCACACTCACTAAAATACTACAGTTTTTCATGTCTTGGCACTTTGGAAATTGATTAGTTTTCTTGTTGTCTTTCCACATCATTTTGCCAACTGATATGAGAAAATCTGAAATTAGAAACTATCCCAAGTGTTGCTATTGCCCTTTATCTGGATGTGGACATTGCATAGCACAGCTGTATCTTTGTGTATGAGAGTTATCCTTCTTTCTTCTAGCTTCTCTACACCGGAACTAAATAGATTTGGACACTTGTCCTAATTGAAGCTGTATGGCGAGTTCCGTATCTTAAGATAAAATCTGTTCTTCTTTTTTTTAACCCATTCTGAGGAAATCTCATTATGCAAGATTGAAATGCATCTTTCTTAACAATTCATATCAATTTTGATCTGGTATTGGGTAGTTTTACCTTCATGGTTACCTTCACAGAGGTTTGTAGCCTGGGTCCTCCAGAGGACCGTGGTGAACTGAAGAACAGTGGAATGGCAAGTGTGCTCTCTCTCCCTCTCCTTCTCCCTCTCCATATAACTCTCCCTCTCCATATAACTCTTCCTCTACCCCTTCTCTCTGTGTCTCCCTTGGTCTCTCTATATCTCTCTCTGTCTCTCTCCCTGTCTCTCTTTCTCATTCTCTCTCTCTCTCTCTCTCTCTCTCTCTCTCTCTCTCTCTCTCACACACACACACACACACACACACACACACACTCACACACACACACACACAAAGATGCATAAATACAGAAACTGACACTCAAAGGGAGATACATACACACATAGACACATACATTCAGACATGAAACACCCATACACATGTAAAAACACAGGCACACCAATACATAGAGATAGGTGCAAATACACATGTAGACAGACAGACAGATATGTACATGCATAGAAACAGACATATAGACTCATCCTCATAGAGATAAGCATGTGCGCGCGCGCGCACACACACACACATACACACACACACACACACACACACACACACACACACACTGGAAAAAAAGAGGTGCAGAATATGTGGCAAGGAACTGAAGATAAGCAGTTTCTGCTATAAGAGATTGACTCAAAAAAGAACAATGATAAAACCTATATAATCAGCGGGCCTACTACCATGTTCTAGATATGCGCATACAAGACACTTAGGGGCTGATTAAATAATCCTTATTAAATTATGGCTACACATAATTTTACTCTGATTAAATATATTTTCATGGCTTAGATTCTCCTTTTACCTAACAATCTTTCTGTTTTTTAATGAGTTCTTTATTACCATAGAAGTTTATATTAAGAAATAATAAAACCTGTAAAATTTACATACAGAAAATGAGGAGAAAGAGGAGAGTGAAATGGACAGAGAAGCACATTTCATGACAATTTACACATTTATCTTAATTGTACAAATGGCAACATTTCAGCCAAAAGAAGGCTTCATGTTTAATCTGAAGAGAAATGACAGGGGAGAAATTGGGAATTTCTTCTAAGCCACAAATGATCTTCTAGACCATTTGAGGACAAGAGAAAATCTAGAGACAATTTTGCCATAACTTCAATAAAATTCTATTCTGTTACCAAAAGTGTAAGTTATAGTACTATATGACTGAGATGTAGGGTCGCAAGAGCTTTTCTCTCTTTTCCTACAGACTCACACAGCTATGGACTTTACCTAGGAACAGTGCTCTTATAAGAATGCACATGGCGGGGGCTGGTGAGATGGCTCAGCTGGTAAGAGCACCCTACTGCTCTTCCAAAGGTGATAAGTTCAAATCCCAGCAACCACATGGTGGCTCACAACCATCCGATCTGGCTCCCTCTTCTGGAGTGTCTGAAGACAGCTACAGTGTACTTACGTATAATAAATAAAATAAATCTTAAAAAAAAAAAAAAAGAATGCACATGGCTTTTAAAAGAAGTAATTCACACTGTCTCAAACTTTATTACTAAAAACCTTATAATATTTATTCACATTTTAGGTGCCTTGTATAAAACTAATAAATATTTGCATTCTACTTCTTAAGTATTGAATCTAAACTTAGAAACCAGAATCTGTGTACTCACAGGGCATTCACAATCAAAAGTTATAGTAGTCCTCGATTATATGAAACAAAATAGGTTTGTTTCTTAAACAATACTTAATATGGGAGGTTCTTTGTGGGGAACAACTCACACTAACTCTACTTCCTGGTGTCAACATTTGTTCCTTTGAAAGAGAAGTTTAATGCCCAGAGTTGACGATTAATATCTGAAAACAGACCCTAGTGTGAGGTGTGCATTCTATAACCCAGCATCTTTGTTTCCCTTAGATGTTGTATGTTAAATACTGAACTCTCCAAGTAGAGATATTTTAAGAGATGAGTTTTGATCATTAGAAGAGAGCTCTCACAGACAGAATTGATGTCCTATTGAAGAGGCCAAGGAGGAAATCATTATCCCTTCTTTCATGGATATTGAGATAAATATTCCATGTATGAACTAGGGAGGGATATCCAGACACCAAATAGTTAGTGGCCTTCATCTTTGATTTCTCCAGAATTGAGAAAAGGAGAAGAAATTCTATCATTAAAAAGCTTTTCAGCTCATGGGTTGTTTTTTTGTTGTTGTTGTTGTTGCTATACCTGTCTGAACAGATTAAGACAATACATCAATGAGAATTTCCCTTATGAGGCCCCTTGGTCTTGCAAACTTTTTATGCCCCAGTACAGGGGAATGCCAGGGCCAAGAAGTGGGAGTGGGTGGGTAGGGGAGCAGATGGGAGTGGGGAAGGGTATAGGGGATTTTCAGGATAGCATTTGAAATGTAAATGAAGAAAATATCAAATAAA
Source organism: Mus minutoides (assembly GCA_902729485.2). Taxonomy (NCBI): domain Eukaryota; kingdom Metazoa; phylum Chordata; class Mammalia; order Rodentia; family Muridae; genus Mus; species Mus minutoides. The sequence continues at coordinate 13,630 of LR749519.1, forward strand.
AAATCGGAAAAAATAAACAGACGTACTGATATAGAAAATATATAATAGCTAAATTGATAAAAAAAAATTCATAGGTTTTCAACAGCTACAGGCAGGAGGAAAATGAGCAAGAGCACTTGAAGACAGATTTTTGGAAAGTATCATCTTTAAAGAGCAAATGAGTGCTTGAGAGATGGCTCAGTGATTAACAACAATGGCTGCTCTTCCAGAGGTCCTGAGTTCAATTCCCAGCAACCACATGGTTGTGGAGAGCCTTGCTGCCGTGCCTTAAAGATGGCACAGCCGCTCCAGTTCTAATGGCGTTGACAGCTCCTAATTTGGGCTGTGGAGAGCCTCGCTGCTGTGCCTTAAAGATGGCGCCGATCGCCTCAGTCTTAATGACGTAGACAGCTCCTAATAGGGAATAAGGCTACGTCAGCAGTGGCATGATATGACACCCGACTTTACCTAGCATATGAGCAGGAGCCATGTGGCATCCTGCTATAGACCAGGACAGGGTTTATATGGATGCTCCCCGTGGGGTTAGGGGCCATTTTGCTATTATTGTACGACACGCTGTAACGTCATAAAGGATCCTGAGTAAACGGCCTGGAGAAGGGACTTGGTTTTGCTGCGTCTAATTCCTGCTGGTCAGCGCAGCATACATGGTAACTCACAGCCATCTGTAATAGGATCTGATGACCTCTTCTCATGTGTCTGAAGAAAGCTACAGTGTATTCACATACATTAAAATAAATAATTCTAAAAAAAAAAAAAGTTCTCTTGCCCATTAGACTAAATAAGTCTGCAGCATTTGCTCTTGTCTGTCTTCCAGACTTAGTCACAGTGTGTTCTTGTTTGATAATGTGTTTTCTGATCTTTCTGTTTAGTTTCTCCTGCTTTCTTTCTAATGATACAAGGAATCATCTAATCACATTACCAGTGAAGCTGGACAACTGCTGTAGGTTTTCTTTATCAGGAAACCAAACTAAAGCAATAGGTAGATGAGTTGCTATTAAGGCACTGTACTAAAGCCAGACATCTTTCCTTTTCTAACGTCTTTTCCCTGGTTTTTATCATCAAATGTAATTATAAATGCTATTCATATTGTAGGTACTAAGCTAATTATTGAGTTCGTATTATGTATAATAACATTCATCATTCATCTAAAATATATCAAGCATATCCCTTTTAATGATATTTATGTATTTCACTTCATTTTGTTTCAACTGGCACAAAATAGAGGCACCTATTTATAGGCTACACAGTCATATTTGATACACATTCAAACACATTGGATATACATTCAAAAATGCTTGAGTGGTAGTATTTAAAATTTCCATTCCTTATCTTAAATATCTAACTTTTTTGTGATATGGACATCAAAAATTCTCCATCTGATTAATCTTTTTTTTTTTTTTTTTGAGACAGGGTTTCTCTGTGTTTCTCTGGCTGTCCTGGAACTCACTCTGTAGGTCAGGCTGGCCTCAAACTCAGAAATCTGCCTGCCTCTGTCTCCCAAGTGATGGGATTAAAGCCATGCACCACAACTGCCCAACTCCATCTGGTTAATCTTATTAATAATAGTCATCTAAACTAATTCTTCCTAAATATTATACTATACTCATTGAGCACTCTATCTTTTCCTCTATCCCTCTGTTAAATATTATTATTCCCAGTGATTCTGTGAGATCAGCTATTTTAGATTCCACAAATAAGTGAGATCAGGTGAATACCTACATGCTTTGGATGTTCTGTTCTAAAAATACTCCCAAAAGAACATAATCTATTTTTCAAAGCCTCATAGTCTCTAAAGGCAAAATAGTTACTAAGTGGTGGCTGACATTACACAGAAATGATTGGAACTCCCCCAACAAATAATATTGAAATACCAAAACCAAACCAAACCAAACCAAAACAAACAAACAAAGAAACAAACAAAAAATGGCATCTTTATTTTTTCCATGTCCATTTGTACTGTCTTATTATGCTCTTCTTTTGCCTTGTGCAGGCTAGAGAATGATAGAATATATCAATAGCAATTGATATATTCTTAAGTAACACTCTGAGAGGATTCTAATACATCATCTTTGAAGTGCATTATGATGCTAGATTACACATCTCACCTCAGGCTGACACCAGGCAGGGAACAGGAGAGAAGTCACATTGTCCATCATCACCACTAAGAAAAGAGCCAAAACTCCAGATGGGACAAGAACAGAGTTCAATAGGTAAAAAATACTTTTTGGGTTGTTTTTGTTTTATGTTTAAATCTTCACTCACTAATAATAAATGTTCCAAGGAGAATTCTCTTCAGCAACCAGAAAATTGTAAAGTCTACACAAACTGATGTGAGTAGTGATTTTCCAGATTATCTATAGTTGTTCTGATAGAATCACGCTACATAAATAACAGATACACAGACACACAGACTAAGAGACAAATGATAGATAGATAGATAGATAGATAGATAGATAGATAGATAGATAGATAATAGAGAGAGATAGATAGGTGATAGATACATACATACATACATACATACATACATACATAGATACATAAATACATGATAGATTAATAGATAGTACATATATGATAGATAGATATGATAGATACATAGATACATAGATACATGTGTATATACATGCATACATACATACATATATACGTACATACATTTATAGATGTTAGATTCATGTATACTCACACATAGTCATTTGCATATGCATGTAGAGATACAAAGATATATGCTAAAGGACATAGAAGACCTAGAATGAATTAATACTTTTTTGTCCAATTTATCTATTTTCACCAATTTAGCTACTTTGCAATGTAGATATTGTTGGAGGTTAGAAGAAATAGTTCTATTGCCATGCAGAAGTTGATTAATACTGTCAACATTGCTGTAATTTTCTTTCCTATTGTAATTAAGCATCATTGCACAAAGCAATTTCAAGGAAGAAAGGGTGTATTTCATCTTACACTTCTAGGTCACAGTCTTTCATTGAGTAAAGTCAGGACATGGTTCATCCAGTAACTAAAGCAGAAACCATGAAGGAGCACTGCTCATTGGCTCCCACCTAACATGTGTTCTGATAGGTCTTCTTTTATTACCCCCACTCACTTGCCATGGGTGATGTTACTTACAGTGGGCAAAGTCCTTCCACATTTATTTTCCATCAAGAAAATTCCTAGCATACATGGTCAAAGGTTAATGTGATTAAGGCAAATATTCTGAGATTCCTTCCTGCATATAACTCTGGGTTGTACCAGGTTGACATTAAAATATAACCAGGAAAACCATGGTCATACTAAGGATAAAAATTTAAAGTTAAAAAATACTAACTAGCTAGAAAATGGAGAGAAGTGACCACTACTCTGTCATAATAAAAAGAACATCCATTTCTATTGAGTTGTTTGATACTGAACTATAGGCAAAATACAGCCTGAGTTTGTACTCCTGGGATTAAGGGTTAAGGGGCAGAAATTTGAAACTCAATTTGCAATTTTATAAATTAGTCATTGAGAAGCATATATTAGGATGACCATGTGAAAAGTCTATAAATAGTGAAATAGATAACATGAAATTAATCCTTCTTGCCCCATTAATTTGGCTTTAGACAACAAGAAAAAGAATCTAGCTATATTTTCACACACACACACACACACACACACACACACACACACACACACACACAAAAGTACCAGTAAATCTAACCCACATTATAAGGCAAGAGAATCTTAAGTCCTCATACAAAGTCAGATATAATAAGTAGTTTCCAAAGACAGCCATAAGTTATATACAATAGAAACACAAAAATTAGGTTTATATCTCAAGATATTCTATGTCTTTGCAGTATTGCTAACAAAAGGACATGCATTATGATAAAAATATATTTTATTTTTACTTTTCCATTATACATATCTATTATAAAGCAGAAACAAACTCATTTTCATCTATTTGTTTAGACTCAATATAGTCAAACTCTCAGACACTATATACTTTGCACAATGTCACATTGGTATTTCAAAAAGGGAAGACATTTGAAGCTTTCTATGTAGGTGTAATTCAGGGTAGTTAACTGTGTGTGTTGAGATGGGGGAAATAAATAATAGGCTTAGCAAATTTCTCCACTTTGTACTAAGTAAAGGGAAGTGGCTTGGATTAATGACTATGTAGAAGTCAACGCCATCCTTTTCCCCTTTTGAGTGTGTTTGGGACTTCACACTAGGCTAATAAAACGTTGCCTGGAAGCCGTCATTAGAGAAATTGCTTTACTAAATAAGAATGTAAATAAGAAAAAGTCACAATTTGCAGTGTATTGATTGTTTTAAGGGATTATTTCAAAGCACAATTTACATAAACTAATTAAGGATGAACTCAACAAACTTGCTTCTACAGATAACCTCAAGCCATGGGCTCCTATCCCTGCAGAGTAATACTGCAAAAGTTTCTGGATATTCACACAGCAATTCTACCACAAACACTTCCAACACAATAAAGATTCTACTCCACAATGTTGATATCATATCCACTATACCATATGTTCAAAGTAAAGTAATACTGAGACTTCCCTTCAAACAAGTATATATGAATATGTGTATAGATTTTGTTAATACTTACCAAAGAAGAAACAAATATACATTATTTTGTTCCTATTTTCTAGATCCTGTAAAAATGTTGTGACTGTCCAATAGGAAATAGTGTAACATGATTTTTTTTATTTACAAGATTTTAATAGTAAAGTTTATTTTAAAAGAATATTTTTAATGTTGCAAATTAAAACCTCAAAAAATCAGAACTTTGAACACAGATGCTGTCTTCAGGGAGGAAAAACGAAGGAAGAAAAGAAAAAAATGAAAGCAATACTAGAGCTTGTAACTATTAAATAATAATTTTGAATAAAATTTTGTTTAGAGGATGTAAAATTAGTACCATATACAAAAATTTGATGTGGTTATTCTACAGTCATATGCTAATAGTTCAGTTTGAGACAGATTAGAGAAGAGAGAATTAAGAGAGCACCTTTGGAAACACGATTCTACTAATCAGACTATGTGCTTGGGCAGCAGACAAATGTACCTTGCCAGGACATTCTTCTTAAAGAGCTAAGTAATATTTTATAATGGGGACAGAATAATGCCTAGTCAAATAAAACAGTCAGCACATTATGTAATGAAGGCCTTCTCTTGGTAAGAAGCTGCCACTGGACTTATCAGAATCACGCACCACCAAGTACCTAAATTTCAAGATATTTGTTTTAGCCTATGGAAGCTTCAGTCATTCATTTCAATCTGAATAAGTCTATTCTTTCTCTAAAAAATATATGTATTTTCTAAAACCACTAAATTTTCTTCTGTTTTGGTTCCTTTCCCATTTTAATCTGAGCCCCAGAGGAGCCCACATAGCATCCAGGATAATATGGAGGCAGGAGGAAATTGACTCCCTAGATCTCATCAAATTGGAACAAAGGAGTTCAACTAGAATGAACTGTCCTGATAATGTGTCTATAACTTAGTGCAGTGGCTGTTTCTTTGACAGTGTCTTAGTTATAATTTTAATTGCTGTGAAGACACTATGACCATGGCAACTCTTATAAAGGAAAATATTTCACTGGGGCTGGCTTATGGTCCATGGTCATCATGGCAGGAAGCATGGCAGTCTTAAGGCAGACATGGTGCTGGTGGAGGAGCTGACAGTTCAACATCTTGATCCATAGGTAGTGGGAAATACTGTGAGCTACTAGGCCTGGTTTTGAGCTTCTGAGATGTCAAAGCCCGCCCACTAATGGTACATATCTTCCAACAAAGCCACAGAGACTTCATCAAGGCCACACATCCTAATAGTGACACTCTTTAGGAATCAGTGTGGTCCATTTTCTTGCAAAGCACAGTACAGAAATAGAAAAACAGATGATTGGCACATTAGTAGTTCACATTTCCATCTTTTTTTCTCATATATGTGATCACATCTTTAGTGATTAAATGGTGCAGATATAGGTCAGTTGGTAGCATGATTGTCCAGCATGTGTGGTCCTGGATTTGATGTCCAGAGGGCATAAAACAAAGCCTGAAGGATATGCCTGAAAACCAAGAATGTGAAAGGAGGGCAGGGAAAAGTATTGGAAGTCCCAGAATATTGAGTTTCAAGCCAGTATGGAAAACATAGTATTCTGTCTTATAAAAGACAAAAGAAGAAGAGAGCAAAGCAAAGAAAATATGGAGACAGTCTACAGATAAATATATTTTGAGGCTTTAAGTATAGTCTCTTCTGGCCTTGCAAGAATGATAAAGGAGACAGTCAGACCATATTACTGTCAACTCCAGTAAAATTGCCAGTGACATGGACACTGAGATGTTGAAAAATGTACGGAGTCTACCCATTCTTTTAACCCGACATTTAACAAAGCTTTCTAAATATATTACATATGGCATGTTTCAACTTCTGACATTTGGCCAATAATGACGGATAGAAATTCAACTTGCAAAATTAGATATGAAGGGCATACTAAGCCATTAACAATTTTTATTATTTAACATTAGCAGCAATACACAAGTTATTTAGTGTGACACAATTGGTGAAGAAATTGAAACCATTGTGACCATTAGGAATTCAATAAGGGTGTTTAGTGTAGAGAAGGATTGAGCATTCAGTGCTTCCTGGAGTTTTAAAGGGGGGGTGGGGATAGCCAGTGTTCTCCTAGGGCCGTGACACCATAGTCACAGAAAATGAAGATTGCATTAGCCAGAGAAATGTAGTGTGTTGCTGCTAAAGCTAAGTATTTTCATTAGAAAAGCAAGTCACCAATAATTAGATATCATTGTTCATCATGTTCTAGAACTGTTGACCCCAGCCAGGGTAGTATACAAAGAACACACAGGCAGCAATTTCTTCCTTCAAGACAAAACTATCCCATTTTTAATATCTGCAAACAAACAAAAAAATCAACAAAATATGTAGTGTCTTGAGACTCAAAAGGCCCCCAAAGGCAGTGTAGTTAAGTTTTGGACCCCAGGGTACCACTTGTGGAAGGTAATGGAGCCTTTAATATGTGGCACCTGGTAGCAAAAAAGATCTTAAAGAAGACATTAGAACCCTGAACCCTGAGTGAATGTTCTCTTGTGCTCTTTTCCTTCTCAACCTCCTGTTCTCTTTCCTCCCACACGCTCTTCCTGCCTGTGTCCCTCCCTCCATTCCTCTGTCTCTTCTCCTACCTCTTTCTCTATCCCTTCCTCTCCCCTTCCTTTCTTTATTTCCTTGCCATTCTTCTTTGGCAGATTCCCACCAATAGCATATTCTGCTCTTCATTGGCCCAAACCAGCAAAGCCAAGTGAAACTTCAGATATCATGAGGGAAAAAAAAAATCAATGTTTCTTCCTTTACAGTTGTTGAGACTCTATTGAATCTGTAAATTGATCTTAAGGAGGTGGGCATATTTCTAATAATAATACTCTTCTAATGATGAACACAGTAGATAATGTCATTTAATCAGGCTTTCACCATTGAAATACCTCTCAACAGGTTTGTGAACGTAAAATAGTTTAGTTTATAATAATAGAAACATAGAAGCAACCTCTTTCTCCTCTTCTATTTGGAAAACACTTGAATTTCAAACCAGTGAGTGCTCTCCTGAATTCTTATTGATTTTATCATAGTGACACCAATCTCACCAACACATATAGACACAGCTGCCAAATAAATAAATAAACAAACAAAATGTGCTGTGGATGATTATCATTACTGTTTAGAATACGGCCTTATCACTAATAAAAGATAATAAGCAATGATTACCCAACAGAACTCAAACTGAAAAAAAGAGAGGAGTCGCTTGACTTAGGTGTTTTAGGCAAGGAAGAAATAGGTTGAGCAGATACTCATTATTAGAACATGATGCTCCCAAAGGAACTTGCTAGCACAAGGCAAAAGCTTTATATCTGCCCTGTCCCGTGCTGCAGGTGCACACAGTGATATGGGGCTCTTGAAGTGTGGCTAATGCAACTGAGAAAGTGAATATGAATTGTATTTAACTACCACTAATTAAATTTTAAATTTAAGTGGCCACATGAGGCTATTAGAGAGTGGGAAATCACCAAAGCTTTAACAGACAAAGACAGGATGCAAACTTATTTTAAGGTGTATGAATTTGGCAGCATTGTTTAGGGACTTCTAGAGAGAAATGAGATGGTCACTCAAGAACATAAATTGATCTGGAGAAATTGTCATGTTTGAAATGATACACTACCAATTACAACTATGATAGACAGTTCTATTCAGTTAAAACTTCACTTTAAATGTCTCTCAACAAGGCTTTTAAAGTAGAAGCAACATGGTTCGTAGCAATCAAAACATGGAAGCATCCCAAATGTCCATCAAATTATCATGTCTATGGAAATACGTATTGTACTTAGCCAAATAGATCTAGTTGTTTACAACAAATCAAATGATAGTAAGTAAACAAAAACACCATATAAAATACATAGTGTTATAGAATACATAAAGTATAAGTTCAGGTCAATAGAGTAGATTATTTCTGTGCATAGTAAAACCAGAAACACAAATAAAGAATTTAGTAGAAAAAAAAGAAGATGCCTTCACATGCAAAATGAATGATGTTGCTTTATGGGCATTTATTGGGCAGTTATTAATTTGGGTACCCTCTAAATTAGGTGATAGATTTATAGATGCTGAATTTATAATCTTTTATTCTACTGGAATGGCTATCTTTTACACTTCTCAGGATGTGTAGCACAGTAACTAAGGAAAAATGTTCAAACTTTAATACAAACCAAAGCTAAAATGGTAAACCTAAAAATCAGCAGAGACGACAATACAAAGCCATAACCTCCAATTCTCTTTACCTGCTTTTGATACCTGTCATTCAAGACTAGAGCCAGTCTGGTTTACGTCCCCCAGAATTAGGCAGTCTTTGTGACTTACATGGGGGTCTCAGGTGTTAGTAAGCATGACACATGCAAAAGTGTGAAAAGTGATGGTATATTGGAGTTTGCTTTTCATACAGCTGTTTTAGAAGACATTGGATCCACTACATGCTAGAGACACTTGGCTTGATATTGTTGCCAATTACAGCAAACCATCAAACACTAGACTAGAAGTCTCGGGTTACTATGAACTGACTGACTCTACATGAAGGGGATAGCCTAAGACACAGGAAGGAAATTCCTGGCTAACGGTAGGCCACATGACCAAATACAGGACATTAGCAACACCCAGATACTTCAAGTTACTGAGTTTTCCGTTATCTAGGTAACAAAGCAGCAGGCTATTTCTCTTTCCCAGCAACCAAAATTTTCTCTCAGCTTAGGCGTTCTAAATCCAAGAGTTTCTTAGTAAACAGAAAACACACTGAAATCCATCGTTTCTATTTTATGTTCAACATCCACCAAGAAAAAGCAAAGAATAACAAGGGAAACATGACTAGCTTGTTGACTAGCTACAAGCAGGAATTCATCAGATGCCTCCTTTAAAATAACATTAGGTTCAAAATGATAACTATAGTTTCAACTTTGCAAGTCACAGGAAAGTTCCAAGCCAACAAAAAATTAAGGTGCTAGATATGGTAGCTCATGCCTGTAATTCCAGAACTCAAGAAACCAAAGCAGGAAAGGGCAGAGAATTCAAGGCCAATCTGAGATACAAAGTGAGTTATAGGCAAGATTAGGCTATAATGTATCAAAAAAGAAATAAAAAACAAAAGAAAAGAAAAAAATAAATGGAGATATGGGTGATAAAGAAGGATGGTAAAGAATTCTAGGAGAACATTCAGGACAGGGGCAGGGAAAATATTAACCAGATAATTTGCTATCTGAAGCTAATCATCATTGTGATAATGGCATATCTTTAAAACAGTTTTTTGGAAGTGGTTTTGTTATAGTTGACTTGTGAGTAAATCTATAAACTCTACATATTATTTAAAGTGTATGTATATGATTAAATAAACTGAAGGATATGTCTTTAAGGCATACATGAATTGAGGACAATTTATTTGGCTGAAATACTAAAACTTCATGTTTTCTTTACTTTTTAATTTTTTCCGATTGGAGATTCTTACTGCCTTCCCCATTATAATAGTTTTAATTTTCATTGATTGGATAAATAAAAAGCTAGGACATTTGTGAGGCATACTTTCTTGTGGTTTTTAATGTATTTACACAGAGGAGAAACTGAGTGTGGGTGGCACCATCCCACAGGCTAGAGCCAAGTATTGGGGGTGGGGGTGGTGAGAAAAAGCCAAATGAGCATCAGAAATTTACATTCTCGGGGCTGGAGATATGGCTCAGTGGTTAAGAGCACTGACTGATCTTCTGAAGGTCTTGAGTTCAAATCACAGCAACCACATGGTGGCTCACAACCATCTGTAATGAGATCTGATGCCCTCTTCTAGGGTGTCTGAAGACAGCTACAGTGTACTTACATATAATTATAAATAAATCTTTAAAAAAAAGAAATTTACATTCTCTTGTTCCTGATATACTCATATATGAATTAGCAAACTTATACAGCTGCAACCATCCTCTCTCTGCTTTGATGGACTTCACTTTCAACAATGATGAGAAAATTTGCCTTCATGAAATTGTTCTTTGACAACTATTTGCTTACAAGAATAAGAAAAGTAACTATATACACATTGCTTTAAATGGTTTATTAAAATATTTAAAGAGATGTTAAATTAGGACATATAACAAAATGGCATAGAAGAGAGAGTCTGAGGACCTGAGTCCAATCCCTGAAACCCATATAAAGGTGCTGTAAATATATGTGTCTTCTCTTCACCTGAAGTAATTGTCCTCTCATTGGCTTACTGCTGAATAAGCTCATCCTTTCCCGGCATATTCAACTCAGCTCTTCTAAACCAAACTCTTCTCCAAGCTTACTGCCTCAAACTGGATCCTCACCATTTCTGGCTAAATTGCTTTGCTTGAACTCAAACTGACTCTAGCAATTTGTTCTAATTCCCTGGATCTTTCTCATTCTTTGACTATTCTGTCTTCATTTGCAACCTGTCTCTGTAAAGCTGTCCCAGAAAAACTGTCTCTGAACTCAATGAACTAAATTGCCACCAACTCAACTCCACTGTACCACCTCACAACCCATTCCTGAGGGCTGGGATTAAAGGACTGTACCACCATGCCTGAATCTAAGATATTTTGTACCTGGGAGTTACTCTGTTCAAAGCTTACCTTGAAGTCAGAGATCTGTTTGCCTATGTTTCCTTGATTTAAAAGCTTGTATGGATTAAAATATCTCTACAAGTTGCACAAAGTTGACTTCTTACCTGAATACATAAGCTGTCACATCAGAGCACCCCACTTCACAAATATTATGCACACAGAGGGAGAGAGAGAACGGATGAGAGGGTCTGAAGAAGAGAGGGAAAGAGACAGAGAGGAAACCTAAATTGTATTTACTTATTCATTTTTTAATTTTTCTGTATAGCCCAGACTGGCCGTAAATTTGTCATTTTGGGCCTCTAGAATGTTAGAATAATAGATGTGAATCAGTATGTCCAGAACTTTAAGTTTCACTTATATGTGTGCATATTATTTTAATATATATTAAAATAATGGTAAAATTTAATAGTAACACACTTAAACACTACACGTGTGTGTGTGTGTTTGTGTGTGTGTATGTGTGTATGTGTGTGTGTGTGTGTGTGGAGAGAGAGAGAGAGAGAGAGAGAGAGAGAGAGAGAGACTTAGTTCTATTCACAATTTTATACATGATCATACTAATCTAAAACCAAACAATTGAACTGCCTGGACATCGTGCTAAACCTGAATGTGACAATGCAAAGGCAAAGCTATGCTCCCTGTTGATAAGTGCACATACTGAATCAGCAGAAGTCAGCAACAGTTTTCTTTGCTTCTGGAAGCATCTTTAACAGCCCCTAAACGTGTGTATTCTTTTCCTATTCTTTATTCAACTTTTAGAATATTTATTCTTGCTATAATATAGTTGTCATTGTTTTCCCTCTTAGCTCAACTTAGGTATGTTGAAGGTAAAGATTATTTGTTACGGTTTTGATTCTTTACTCCAGTTTGGTCATAAACATCATTTCATGTATATACTCAGTAACTTTGAACTTTGGAATCCAGTCTTACAACTTCAATCAGTAAACTCAACTTCCTTCAGCAGGAGCATATATGTCTGCAGGTAGAAGTGAATTTAATTTGGCTAAAATGTTCTGAAGACTATGGGTGTGGAATTCTGTAGCAGAAAGTCTAGTTGCCTCCAAGTAAATTCTCAGATTTACCAGCTTTTGTTGTGCAAATCTTGTTCCTTAATTTAAAACTATTGGTTTAATAAAAATGGTGCAGCCAGTTACTGGAGGGATTAGATGCAGACAGGTTTTGAGTTACCTGGTTGGGGGTTGCAGAGAGAGAAGAAGCACAGAAGTTCAAGGGAAAGAGAAGCAGTCCGCCATAGAAGAAATGGACCATGAGCACATGGCCAGGAGAAACAGCACGTACTTGGGGTACAGCTCTGGGGGAAGTAGTCCTGCCAGCAGTTAGAAAAGTAGGGAACGGTTACCCCCAAGTAATCATCAAAGCCAACTATAATGACAATAGTTTGAGTCACTTTCACTCATAAGCTAGACTGGGATAAGTTTAAATTGGGTCAAGTACATATGGGCTGTGGACACTATGGAGTGAAGGTTTGGAAAACTATCTGTGCTTGTCGTCCTGGCATCTCATAAAGTCTAGAGCATGTTTCTGCACAATACAGAATGGCGGTTACAGGAGGGAGAGAAAGGGAACCAAGAGCTGTTGGAAACACTGAAGAAAACACAATGGAACTTATAAGTGAGTAGAATATCTTACAAACTGATATGTAGGCATGGCTGTGCAGGGCTGAGGAGGGACCCTGGTGCACCTGAGAAACTGCAGTGCTGTGCGTATTAACAAGCACACTCCAGTTGGCCTTCCTTTACAAATGCTGTGTAACTAGCAGTCATTACATTCAAGACCTTAGATTCATTTTTTTAAATCACACATAAAGCATGCCTTAAAATTTGTTTTATATATTTGCCTAGCTAATATTTCCTAATTTGATTTTTGCCAATTTCTGTATTTCCCTGTAAGTAGTTTAGCACCACTTTTTTTTTAACAAATGAAGGCAATGTATATATATATATATATATATATATATATATATATATATATATACATTGTGTGTGTGTGTGTGTGTCAATGAAATAACAATCTTTATTTTAAGGACCAAATGAAAGAAGAACAAAGAAACAGTCATTATTTCTAAGCAATATAGCTTTTGCTGTTGACTGACATCAATAATAACAATATTTAAAGTATATATAAAATTGTATCTTTTGAAGAGTCACCCAAAAACTATTTTTCTATATTAGATTAAAAAATAATAATAACAGCATAACTGCCCAGGTGAAGAGGCGAAAACATCTGAATAAAGCTATTGCCACCAACAATTTAGAATATGTTATTTCGATTTTAGCGCTGTTGTCCCTGTGTACATTCTGAGATGACTAAGCCTTCTTAACCACACAGATAAAGTCATCACCGTTTCCAGCGTCACGGTGCCTGAGTGTTTAACTAATGTCATCCATTAGGTTTTTATGCTGTACAAACTCATCTGTTTTAACATCATTACCGACCTAAAGTCAAGAGTCATAAACATTGTGCTATATTAAAAAAGAAAAAAAGTAGGTCTTTTATTATTAAACTGTTGATCATCTATGTGAGCACAGGCATATTTATATTACCTCAGAAAAATAAAAATTTTAAAAGGATAAATAAAATGAACATTAAGGGTTGAGGAAATTTTGCTCTGGCCTGGTATACTTTGTGCTCCTTTGCTAGTTCTTCATGATCCTTTCCCGTGTGTGTATAATTTCATATCAATGATGAGTGTGCTTCCATTGGCTGCTATCAAAATTTCAGCCATAAGATTTTATAACTAGGTGGGCTTGTTAAATCAAAAGTAATGGCAATCACAGAATGTGATTCCTGATTAACAAAAGAAACCTCTCATTCTCTCAAAATACAGACTTCAATATATACACACGCATTTAAGTGCTAAATAGAGTCAGTGCCTAGAGTTCCCCGTATTTTATGAACTTTATAAATTTCTGAGGAACATGTAAAATTCTTGGCAAATGTCACCTAGGTAGGTTTAAAAAAAAATACAGATATCAAAACTGTGTTCCGTGCAATACGATAAACATAATGCATTCACGTATCTAACGTTACTTCCCAGCTCAATGGTACAAACCACACAGTAAGAATTTGTGGCTAGCATGGGGATTTAGGAAATATTTCTGAACTACTGTGCCTGATTGATTGTTATCCTTATAGGTTATCATTCCGGATTTCATTAAAGGTGTCATTTTATTATAAATGTGAGCCAGAGACTAGTTTTCAGTATCTGTAAGATCAGTATGATGTTTTTAGTAAACACACTGTAGAGTAGCTTCTGTTATTTTTTTTAAACCAGTTCTGTTGGTTTTTTATTCTAAATTGTGAATTTTAAAAATGCTAGGATTCAGTGAGTTCAGTCATTTCAGGGGCATATGGTAGGTGCAGAACAAGAACTCTTACCGGCTCTCGCAGAATTATCCCCACGTTTGTTATTTATTTACTTGCCGATTCCTGGAATGATTGTGTGTGTGTGTGTGTGTGTGTGTGTGTGTGTGTGTGTGTGTGTGTTTGTGTGTGTCTTAGAATAGAAATAAGTGACATTGTTTGGAAGGTGGGAAACTACTGCGTTTAGTGGAGAGAGGACAGACTCTATCAGTATCAAGCACAGGAAGAATGACGAACAAGCTAAATAGTATAGACCCGAGGTAGTTTCCTGGACCCAGAAAAAAAAATTGTGGGGCTATGTTGACGAAAAGTCTGTATTGATGTGGAAAAAAAAACCACACACACAAAAAACTGTTATGACAGTTCATAAAATAATTAACCCTAAATGCCTAGAAATATGTCCACCAGAAATGCTTACCGGTGGCTCATTTTAAATTCTGAATCTAAAGTCACTGTCAACCCAAGTGTCTTTCTCTCCAGTCAGTACTACTTAGCACACGCCAAGTATTAAGCTACTTTCTGTTTATACACCCGTGACTGTGTCACCGGCATCACGGTACGGTTAAGAACAAATCTTACCTTCATCTATTTCAAGTGGGATCCATATTATCTCCTAATTACTAACCCTCACATCATTAATAATGCTAAATGTTCCCCATAAGATTGTAATGTATAATGTAGGCACCAATATCCAGAGAACCCCTTTGAAATCTCTATCTTTTCTCTGCCCCCACTAATGGATTTAAGATGATTAAATTGCAAACGGCAGGACTGCAAGGTGATGTTTTGACAAAATGAGCTTGGTTGTTTGGAAGCAGCCCTGGAGCAGTCACTCTGAATCGGGGCCTTGTGAGTGTCTCTGTAAAGCAGATAGAACTTCATGATATATTTAAATCCTTTTCCGCAAACATTTCCCTGATTTGTTGCCAAGCCATCACTGAATTTAGTAATCCAGACAGATTACCAGAGGGGGCCTATTTTTAGGGTCCGTCTGTTGCTGTGGCGGTTGCAGCTGATCGGATTATGGGTCCATCCTACCCAAGTAGAATGCGTTGATGCTTCAAGAGAAACCTCACTCCACTCCTGTAATTACGATGTCAGACTCTGAGCTGGATATTTCTCTCTGAATTTATTTTGTAGCTCTGTTGTGGCCAATCCATTATTAACTCCTGAGAGGTGTGTTGTCTTTTAGCTTTGCTCTGAGTCTCTCTCTCTCTCTCTCTCTCTCTCTCTCTCTCTCTCTCTCTCTCTCTCTCTCTCTCTCTCTCTCTCTCCGCCCCTCTCTGTCGTGTTGGAGGCGAGTAGGTAATAGTAAATTCATGCTATGGGTCACAGAGGACATTTATAATTTTTCTTACACAGAGGGCAGAAAAATAAGTCACCCAGCCCCGCAGCCGTGGCTGCCTTCTATACATGACAATACCGCCATCTAGTGGTCACATGGCCAACATTCTACTTTCTCATCAGTTAAATAAAGTGGTGTGTTAAATTTGTCTCTAAAGAAACTCTGCTTACCTTTGCGATAAAATATTTTCCTAAAAAGAATGGCAATTCGCCAAGTGACGTTTGTTCCAATTCATAAGTTTGTCGATAAAAGGCAGAAAGAAAAAAAATGACACTGTATTAGAGGAAAGTTTATCTTTCCTGATACTGCATAAACAAAGTTAATCTTTCAAAATAATCTTAACCATAATTTTTACAAGTATTGTAAGTTAGGCAGTTAGAAAAATGGAGTGAAATAACAAATTGAATTAATTTGTCAGTTTTGTGTTTTGTCAAGAAGAAAAATACCCAATAATCTCACATCTCTTATTAAATGATCTGTCATCAATATTCCAGCTATTACACACCAAAAAACTAATGTATATTATGCACATATAAACAAATAAACATTGTTTTACTGGAAGAAATAAGAACTAGGTCAGACTGCTGAGAAATATTTTTTTCCAATATTTATTAGATAACTTCTTCATTTACATTTCAAGTGTTATCCAGAAAGTTCCCTATACCCTCCCCCCTCCCGGCCCTGCTCCCCTACCCTCCCGCTCCCACATCTTGGTCCTGGTGTTCCCCTGTACTGGGGCATATAAAGTCTGCATGACCAAGGGGACTCTCTTCCCAATGATGGCCAACTAGGCCATCCTCTTCTATATATGCAGCTAGAGACATGAGCTCAGGGGGTACTAGTTAGTTCATGTTATTCTTCCACCTATAGGGTTGAAGACCCCTTCAGCTCCTTGGGTACTTTCTCTAGCTCTTTTTAATAATTTATCACAGGCCAGCATGGTCTACAGAGTGAGTTCCAGGACAGCCAGGGCTACACAGAAAAACCCTGTCCAAAAAAAAAAAAAAAAAAAAAAAAATCACAACTATAGTCTCCAAGTTGTTGTGGTATGAACATAGTAATTTTAACATCTTTTTTCAAATATTCTTGATTACATTATTGTTATTTGTTAATGCAAATTCAAGATTGTTCTATCTACTGGTCTAATTAAACAGCTTATAGTACACTAAATGTACTTTTGTTCAGAGCGACTGTGATCAGGACACAAGTGCCCATCTCATCCACCAGGAGGCAGCATTGTACTGCTTCAAATCAACCCCGATCCTTTTCCTGAGCTTTGAGCACAACCCCCCAATAGGCTTTGCTGGTCTTCTGAGATGTGTGGTCTGTTCAGGGGATCTGAGAATGCTGATTGGTAAGTGTAAAACTGAAGCATGTAGAGTCTTTTATGAAACTACTATTGTAAGGTTTACACACACACACACACACACACACACACACACACACACACACACACACATACACCCCTAAGGTAGATTACCTAAGAATTTGAGTATGTTTGTAGCCTTGACAACCTTTTTATCTTTCTTAATATCAAGTCCAATAACATTTCATTGTCCTCCACCATCTTCCCTTTCTATTTTCTGTTTGATTCCTCTTATAATTGGCCCAAAAGAAACGAATTCATTCTGAATACACAGATCAGCTATCAGACATACTGGGCCCAAGACACAGCAACTTCCCATAGCATCTCTGCTGGGAGGAGAAAATTCTGGGCCAGCCAGAGCAAAAAATACACTTCCCTCCAAAACAGGAAAGAGGCTTGCCACCTTACAGAAACATCAATGGGTCAACAGTGCATAGGGCCACACCTTGGCCAAGACTACTTAGATGTCAATAATATTGCTGGCGCACTATTTAGACTTTCCTTCAGAACTTCAAAGATAGCCTGGAGGAGGTCATTGTATCTCTTTGTCCTTCATCCCAAAGTGGACCCATTAGCAAATTCTCTTGTTCTACTTTTTCCTATTATTTTGATTCTTTTGATATTATCAAGAACAGGTGGTTTAACCTGACTGCTTGGGACCCTACGTTCTGTAACATTTTTGTCTCTTCATTTTTCTCTCTCTTTGATGGCTTAATTTTTCTCTTTTTATTTTCTTCTTTACATCTTCTCTCCCAATGCTTTTTATTTATTGATAAATAATTTTAATGTATTGATTTTATTCATTAATATAATAAACATTATTATTTATATAATATATAATCAACATTTTAATATAATAAAATATAATAATTTTATTTCTTGATAAATATTTTTAAGATACCTCATCTAACTGTGTTCTCTCTCTCGATATCTAAGTGTACAGATTAGTATACATATCTAGGTAATGAAGAGAGTGCATTCTTGAGTTCTGGCATCTTCTGGGAGGCATGGAGAAATCAATCTCAAACTGACTTATGATATTCCACCCTGCTGGATAATTTTCATAATGCTGTAAAGTACTACAGACACTAATGGATAGAACAGATATTGAGGGTCTTATACAGTTGTGAACCATGAATACTACAATATTAGCCTGCCAGGCAAGCTTTTTTCACTCATATAATAGTGGCAAAAACTAGAAGAATCTCGACTCCCAGGTGCTCTAACATGCCCAGGATCATAGGTGAAGAGACCACATCTGCCCCAACACCCCAACACTGGGTGTAATTGGGACCAGCAGGATCCAGGTACCCAAGAGCCCCCACCCAGCCAGTGGCATAGTTTCCTTCCTATGTGAGGCAGTGCCCTGAGCAGATCTTGGGTACTAGCTCCACACTCAGTCCCACAGCATCCAGAAGCTTGACTCCCAGATGCTCTGACACACCAAGGATCATAGGATCTCAGGAACTTGATCACAGGAGTATTTTAGTATCCCAGAGGCAGCTTGACTCCCAGGAGCTCTGACACACCCAGGATCACAGGATCACAGAACCACAGAATCACAGAGAAAGCTAGACTCTAAGGAGTTCTGCCACAATCAGGATCACAGGAGGGACAGGCTTTAGTCAGAGACACCAAGGGCAGGTAGTATTATAGATAACCAGATGGTGAGAGGCAAGCATAATAACATAAGCAACAGAAACCGAGGTTACTTGGCATCATCAGAACCCAGTTCTCCCACCATAGAAATTTCTGGATATTCCATCACACTGTAAAAGCAATATTTGGATCTAAAATCATTTCTCATGATAATGATAAAGGGCTTTAAGAAGGACATAAATAACTCCTTTAAAAAAAAATACAAGAGAACACAAATAATGAGGTAAAAGCGATTAAAGAGGAAACACAAATCCTTTAGGAATTACAGGAAAATACAACCAAATAGGAGAAGGAATTGAATAAGACCATCCAGGAACTAAAAATGGAACTAGAGACAATGAAGAAACACAAAGGAAGACAACCCTGGAGAGAGAAAACCTAGGAAAGAGATCAAGAGTCATAGATACAAGCATCAGCAACAGAATACAAGAGATAGAAGAGAGACTCTCAGGTACAGAAGATATCATAGAAAGCATTGACACAACAGTCAAAGGAAATGCAAAATGCAAAAAGCTCGTAATACAAAACATGCAGAAATCCAGGACACAATGAAACCTAAGGATAGTAGGTATAGAAGAGAGTGAAGATTCCCAACTTAAAGGGCCAGTAAGTATTCTCAACAAAATTATAGAAGAAAATTTCCCTAACCTAAAGAAAGAGATGCCCACGAACATACAAGAAGCCTGCAGAACTCCCAGTAGACTGGACCAGAAAAGAAATTCCTCCCAACACATAATAATCAGAACACCAAATGCACAAAACAAAGAAGGAATATTAAAAGCAGTAATGGAAAAAGGTCAAGTAACATACAAAAACAGACCTATCAGAATTGCACGAGACTTATCACCAGAGATTATAATAGCTGGAAGAACCTTGGCAGATATATAGACCCTAAGACAAAACAAATGCAAGCCTAGGCTACTATACCCAGCAAAACTCTCAATTACCATAGGTGGAGAAACCAAGATATTCCATGACAAGATGAAATTTACACAATATCTTTCCAGAAATCCAGCCCTATAAAGGATAATAGGTGGAAAATGCCAACACAAAGAGGGAAACTACACCCTAGGAAGAACAAGAAAGTAATCTTCTTTCAGCAAACCGAAAAGAAGATAACCACACAATCATAATTCCATCTCTAACAAAAACAACAAAATAACAGGAAGCAAAAATCACTTTTACTTAATAACTCTTTTTTAATATGATTACAATTTTTATTAGATATTTTCTTTATTTACATTTCAAATGTTAACCCCTTTCCTCATTTCCCCTCCAAAAACTCCCCATCACAACTCCCGTCCCCCTGCTCACTAACCACCACTTCCACTTTCCTGTCCTAGGATTCCCCTAAACTGGAGCATATGGAACTAGAAAATATCATCCTGAGGGAGGTAACCAAAACACAAAAGAACAAACATGGAATGCACTCACTGGTAAATAGATATTAGCCCAAAAGTTCAGAATACCTAAGATAAAATTCACAGACCACATGAATCTCAAGAAGAAAGAAGTCAAAAGAATGGATCCTTAATATCTCTTAACATCAATGAATTCAAGTCGCCAATAAAAAGACATAGACTAACAGACTGGATACATAAACAGAACCCAGCATTTTGCTGCATACAGGAAATGCACCTCAGTGACAAAGGCAGACACTACATCAAATAAAAGGCTGGAGAAAAGTTTCCAAGCAAATGGTACCAAGAAACAAGCCAGAGTAGACATTCTAATATCAATTAAAATTGACTTTCTACCAAAATTTATCAAAAAAGGACACTTCATAGTCATCAAAGGAAAAATCTACCAAGATGGACTCTCAATTCTGAACATCTATTCTCTAAATGCAAAGGCACCCACATTCATAAAAGAAACTTTACTAAAGCTCAAAGTACACATTGTCCCACACACAATAACAGTGGGAGACTTTAACACCCAATTCTCAGCAATGGGCAGATCATGGAAACAGAAACTAAACAGAGACACAGTGAAACTAACAGAAGCTAGTTTCCAAAAGGAATTAACAGATAACTATAGATCATTTCATCCACAAACAAAAAAATATACCTTCTTCTCAGCACCTCATGGTACCTAATCCAAAACTGATCGTATAATCAGTCACAAAACAGGCCTGAACAGATACAAGAAGATTGAAATAATCCCGTGCATCCTACCAGATCATCATGGACTAAGGCTGGTCTTCAATAACAACAAAAACAACAGAAAGTGAACACACATGTGGAATCTGCACAACACTCTACTCAATGATAACTTGGTCAAGGAAGAAATAAAGAAAGAAATTAAAGACCTTTAGAATTCAATGAAATGGAGGCACAACATAGCCAAGCTTATGGGACACAATGAAAGAAGTGCTAAGAGGAAAACTTATAGCTCTAAGTGCCACCAAAAAATGCTAGGGAAAGCATACACTAGCAACTTAACAGGGAAAGCATACACTAGCAACTTAACAGCACACCTGAGAGCTCTAGAACAAAAAGAAGCAAATCTATCCAAGAGGAGTATATGGCAGGAAATAATGAAACTCAGGGCTGAAATCAACCAAGTAGAAACAAAAAGAACTATACAAAGAATCAAACAAACCAGGAGCTGGTTCTTTGAGAAAATCAACAAGATAGTTAAAACCATAACCAGACTAACCAGAGGGCACAGAGACAGTATCCAAATTAACAAAATCAGAACTGAAAAGGGAGATATAACAACAGAATCTAAGGAAACAAACAAACAAAAAATCAGATCCTACTACAAAAGCCTATATTCAACAAAACTGGAAAATCTGGATGAAATGGACAATTTTCTAGACAGATACCAAATACCTAAGTTTAATCAGGATCAGATAAACTATCTAAACTGTCCCATAACTCCTAAAGAAATAGAAGCAGTCATTAAAAGTCTCCTAACCAAAACAAGCTCAGCACCAGATGGTTTTAGTGACGATTCCATCAAACCTTCAAAGAAGACTTAACACCAATATTCTTCAGTCTGTTTCACAAAACAGAAACAGAAGGAACACTACCTAATTTGTTCTATGAAACCACAATTACTCTGATACTTAAACCACACAGAGACTCTCCAAATAAATAGTATTTCAAACCAATTTCTCTTATGAATAGCGATGCAAACATATTCAATAAAATTCCCTCAAACTGAATCCATGAACACATCAAAATGATCATTAACCATGACCAAGTAGGCTTCATCACAGGGATGCAGGGCTGTTTCAATATAAGAAATCCATCAAGATTTTTCACTATATATACAAATTAAAAGAAAACAAACAAACAAACAAACATGATCATCTCATTAGATGCTAAAATAGCAATTGACAAAATTCAACATCCCTTCATGATAAAAGTCTTGGAAATATCATTAATTCAAGGTCCATACCTAAACGTATACAATATACAGCAAACCAGTAGCCAACATCAAACTAAAAGGAGGAAAATTTTAAGGAATCCCATTAAAATCAGGGACTAGACAAGGCTGCCTGCTCTCTCCCTATCTACTCAATATAGTACTTGAAATTCTATCTAGAGCAATTAGGCAAAAAAAGGAGGTCAAATGGATACAAATTGGAAAGGCAAAACTCAAAATATCACTACTTGCAGATGATATGATAGTATATATAAGTAACCCCAAAGATTACATCAGAGAACTCCTAAACCTGATAAACAACTTCAAGCTGGATACAAAATTAACTCAAACAAATCAGTAGCCTTCCTCTACTCAAAGGATAAGCAGGCTGTGAAAGAAATTAGGGAAACAACAACCTTCACAATAGCACAAATAATATAAAATACCGTGGTGTGACTCCAACCAATCAATAGAACCTCATGGGGGTTTGCAGGGACTTTGCTCAGAGGGTGGCAATGGAATTCTGGGACAGAGATGTGCATTATCTCATTACAGATTAATTATACTTCCAATTGTTTTAGTAAACTTTAAAGTGAACCTATCTTCCTAGGGATGGTTCTTCCTTTCCGAGCAAGTAGTTCCTTATCCAGGTCATTGACATTCCCAACAGGAATGTTGAGTCTCTATATAGGTCAAGGATTTCACTGTCTTTTGTTGTTGTTGTTTTAATTACATCTCAAATGTTATCTACTTTCCTAGTTTCCTCTCCACAAACACCCTATCTTCGCATTTCTCCCCCTCCTCTATGAGGATCTTCTCCCACCTGGCCACTCCTCCTGCCTCAGTGGCCTACCGTTCCCCTATCCTGGGTCATCAAGCCTCCACAGGACTAATGGGCTTCCCTCCCATTGATGTCAGATAAGGCAGTCCTCTGCTCCATATACAGCTGGAGTTATGGGTACCCCCTGTGTAGTTATTGGTTGGAGGTTTAGTCCCTAGGAGCTCTGGGGAGGTCTGATTCGTTGATATTGTTGTTCTTCCTATGAGGTTGCAAATCCCTTCTGCTCTTACAGTCCTTACTCTAACTTCCCCATTGGGGTCTCCACACTCAGTCCAATTTTTGGCTGTGTACATCCACATCTGTATTGGTCCAGCTATGGTAGAGCATCCCAGGGGACAGCTATACTGAGCTCCTATTAGTAAGCACTTCTTTACATCAGCAATGGTGTCTGGGTTTGATGTCAGCAGATGGGATGGATCCCTAGGTGGGGCAGTCTTTGGATTTTTTTTTCCTTCAGTTTCTGCTCCATTATTTGCTCCTGTATTTCCTTTAGACTGAGGAATTCTGTATTAATATTTTTGAGGTGGGTGGATGGCCACATCCCTCCACTGGGTATGATCTCAGGGAAGAGAGTAATCTCTGAGAAGTAGAGGGAGAGAGGGATCTGGGAGGAAGAGAGGGAGGGGAAAGGGGAGCCAGTTCAGATATGGAAGGAGATGGGGAAGATATACAGAGGGTCAGAAATTTGAAAGTAGGTGTGTAGCAGTGGAGAAAGAGGAACTGAGGGTAGCCACTATAAAGTCCCAGATGCCAGGGATCCAAAAGTTTTCCGGGACCCAACAGGTAGGACTTTAGCGGAAATACCCAACAAAGGGGAGATAGGATCTGTAAAGATTATATGCAGTGGATTTCACCATCTTGACCAAATGGAAATTATTTTCCCATACTGGATTTTGACAGATACTATGTCAATGACTTATAATATTCTACTATCCCTGTTCTTCTATGTTCCTCCTCCCAAGTCATTAAAGTTAATGCAGTCATTTTACATGGATATTACAATATTTACACTTTAGGACTATCCAGCAGTTGGGATGTGTGTACACACAAGTCTATTCTTGGCATGGTGTTGACAATTGCAGCAGGCAATCTGAGCATG
Organism: Mus minutoides; assembly: GCA_902729485.2. Lineage (NCBI taxonomy): Eukaryota > Metazoa > Chordata > Mammalia > Rodentia > Muridae > Mus > Mus minutoides. The sequence goes on from LR749519.1 coordinate 37,865, forward strand.
TGAACTGGAAGTTTGACTACTAGATTCCTTGAGTCCACTGGGGTAAAAGAGAGTACTACAAAATACTTTCACTTGAATATCTCAAGTTCTTCAACGGAAATATTGGAAAAAATAAAGCGCTGCTGTATTTGTTCAAAGGTCTCCAAGGTAACATAACAGAGATAAGTCACTGCAGCACTGTTCACAGCAGCCAAGCAAAGGAACCAAGAGATAAACAGATAAAGAAAGCTTGGCTCATCTCAATCCCCAGCACCACATAGCCTATGCATGATGTAAACTCCTATCATCCAGTGAGTGTTAGAGGCAGGAGAGTCCAGAGCTCTACATCATCCTTGGCCTATATAGAAGTTCAAGACCAGTGTCAGATATGTGAAACTTTGTCTCAGAGGAAGAAAAAGAGGAAGAAGAGGAAGAAGAGGAGGAGGGGAATAAGGAGGAGAAGAATGGAAGAAAAAATGGGATACATACATAAACTTTTTTCTAGCCATGATGAAGAACAAGTATATATTTTTAAAAATGGTCACAATTGAATTACCATATTGAAGAAATTAGATCAGACTAAGGGAGATAAACATTACATGATTCCTGTTGTTTGTGGACCCCAACTTTTATACAGATGCAAAATCTTGTATGGATGTATGACATGAAAGAAAAATGGAAGTGTTTAGGAAAGAAAAAGAATGATTGGCATCTCTCCTTTCTCTCTTGCTCTGTGTGTGTGTGTGTGTGTGTGTGTGTGTGTGTGTGTGTGTGTGTAGAAAAAGAAAGGATAGAAAATGGGAAATGCTAAATTTAAGGGTACTTAAATAAGTGTATTGGAAAATTTATGTTCTAGACTTACAACTTTAATATCAGTCGAAAATTATTCAAAATACGAAAAATTTACAAATATATTATTTGAAAGCTAATACTAAGAATAATTTCTGACATTGAAATTGTCATAAGTGGTCAGCCATTAAGAGCCCTGGCTACACCCTCAGATGACCTAATTTTGATTCCCACCACATGGTAGCACTCAACCTTCTGTAACTTCACTCCCATCAAATCTGACTCCTTCTTCCAGCCTCCATGAGCACCAGGCATGCATATGATGGACAACACTACATGCAATGGGACTGAATCTCCTGGGCGTATGATGAGGAAAATAAAAACTTCCCTTCAACTTTTAGTTCACAAGGAGGAAATTTAAACGCATGCCTGCAGAATTTTTGTGTGGGATATTGTGGATTTTCATCTAGTCCTCTCCCAATCTCCATGAATATTATAATAGACATACTCAAACTGGTATTACTTACAAACTACAAAGAGAAGATGACACCAGTCACATAAATTTGGACTTTCTACAGCACTGAAAAATCACAACATCTACTCACAGACAAATTAGAATAAGCAAGGCAATTCAAATGATGGACATTAAGAAAAAGGTGAACATTTCTTCATGTGGCTCACCAAAGAAACTATTCAAAACAGAAGGTGTGAGGTGTGAAATATGGGGTTCCCAGTCATGGAATTCAGCGAAAGCTGAAGCTAAGATTGCTGAGCCTGGATCCTTGAGCTGGCTATACTTTACCACCTCAAATAATGCACAAAGGAAAATGGGAACCTTAAGCTATTCATTTAGCCTCAGAGGCAAAACACAAGAGGCATCAGAGCACCTGTCCAGAGGCTTGATCAAGTTTGAACCTCGATGGAACCCAGAGTTAAGCACCTACAGAGTCCCCGCTATGACCAGGAAGTAAATCCTGATGTGTTCAATCCCCAATAACAAGATCAGGGTTTCTTTCAAGAGGACCCAAAATCATTTAAAAATACAGTCCACATTTAAATATGCAAATGCAATTATCAGGCAAACTTAAAATTACGATATAATTATCAGACATTTGTAGAGCGGGTAGCATTAAGAAGAGTGGGTAAGATTCTGTCTTCATCTTTTACAGACAGAGCCTTAGCATATATTTACTATATTTAATGAACAGAAATAGATCTATAGGCTTTTAGAAGGAAAGGTGAGTTCAAAACTTCTCAAGACTATGCATATTAAAAATGCACTAGCCAATGTGGAAAAAACAAACTAGGAAAAAGTAACAAATGTATCAAGAGCATTCCACATGTGATAAGGGAAAAATGTATAAATTTATTACTCTCAGTTTATCATGTCCTTTTTTACTATACCTTCTGTCTTTATTCCCTTTTATACTTTTGTGACTTGTTTTATAATCTATTTCTAAAGAATGAGCCAAGAAAGATATTGTCTTTTATCTTCACAAACCTGAGAAGAGTAATTATTTTAATACAAAGAATACATATAGTGTTTAGGGCAGATGTTAGAAATGTAAAGATCCCCATAAATAAGCAAAGGCAATAATTAGCTGATTTCAGGAACCCCTTGTTTCTCCCCTTGTATTCCCCTTTCATAGCTCTTTCTAAATCTATTCTCTTAGTATCAAACCTATACCCTTGATTTGATGATAACATTCCTAAACATTTAGGAAGCTGCCTTTAGTTGAGGTCCCATTTTGGACAGTCTGCAGGAAGCACTCATGCAAAGGATTGGGATGCTTTCTGCCAAAGTACTCTTCAAACTGCTGGCTTCCAGGTGGAGGTAATAATAGTTTTTACTGGCACTGTGTCTTGTGCTTGTGTTCAGGGCCAGTTCACTTGTTGGCTTGGTTCCTGTTCTTGCTGCCTTTCTCTTGGTTACTGCCGTGATGATCAACATAAGCTGTGGCCAGGCCCTTCTCTCTCAGACCTAGATCAGAGAACCCTTCTCTAGAGAGAAGAAAGGACAGAGAACCAATAGAGAATCAGACCAGAATCTTGGGAGGTGGAGGAACATCATGGGCCTGGAAGTGGCTATACTCTGATGATGAGGTCACTGAGGCTTGTTCAAGATCATTTCAACAGAGTATCATGGAAAGAGCATGAGTGGAGAAGAGGAAAAAACCAAGAACTCAAATCTTGCAAGAGTTGTGAGGAAGAAGGGGATAAGAATGATTAATGTGGTTTGTAAAATTTTAACATCATACATTGTAAACATCAAATAGGGAAAGTTGTAGATACAGGTTTATTAATAATTTATTTCAAATGAAAATAACACATATGCAGAACGATTATTTCCTATTTCAGTAGTGCACATGTAAATGTATAATTTAGAGTTCATGAAATAGTTTTGTAGGTAAAAGGATTTGCTGTGCAAGATTCGCAATCTGAGCCCAAAACCAAACCCTGAGGTGAAAGAAAAGAGCTCAGTTTCAGAAATTATCCTCTGACCCCCACGACCTCTGATATACACTCATACACACAAAATACATACATAACATAGAACAATAATAAATGTCAATTTCAATTTTAGTGCATACTTTTTCTCTACCATTTATGTTTTCTATAATATTCTTATAATTAACTTGTACTTTCCATAAATGCTTTTAAATTTTGTCTTGGACTATATTGTAGACCCTAGAGAGATACAGAACAGTTTTTTTAGTCCTATTGTGTTTCATTGAATATGCATCTTTACACGAGAGGAAATTCTAGAGTTTTACCACGAGATGGCAGTAAAGATCGAAAGATGGATGAACGCAGAGGCAAGTCTTCAAACAGAAGTAATCATTTTAAAACACATTATAAATGTGTCCATCTGAAACCAATTTAAATAGCACATTGCCATAATATATCTGGGAAATATCTAAATATATTTACTTTCCTAGTACTAGTTTTTAAAGGTAAATTAGCTGGAAAAATAATGGAAATTTTGATACCAAGTTACTAAGGTGCAAATGTCATCATGTTCATGGGACATTTGTGTTCGCATAAACCCCCTATGAAAAGAACTTACAAGCATTTTGTGCTGAGAGAGAATCGTCCCCAAGCACCGTGACTTACTACTTGACTTTCTTGTTGGCACAAGTTCCCTAAAGTCCCAAAGTGGTAGAATCTCTTCACTTTGTATCTTAGCCTTTTCATTGTAGCACTTTTATTCATTTTTCAGTAACATGTGGATAAAATAAACAATATTAAGATCTTATGTAGCGATTTTAATAGAAGCTCTGCAAGTAAATATCTTTAGTATTATATTTTGGATATTTTAAATAATGCCCTAGCTGTTCACTTGACATGAGCATTTGATTCTGATAAATGATAAGTGTTGCTCTCAAATGTATGTAATAACCTAGTGAATTTTAGCTACTGTCTCTGCACTCTAGGTAATTCCATATTCTTTGACCAGAACTCTGAGGTCCTATAGCACTTGGGTGAACATGTTTACCAACAGAAAAGAATTGCGGAATTCAGACAGTTTAACGAACTGCCCTCAATCTGTTTTAAATGTCTCATCCAGTTAAATATCAGTAGGTGATGTACTTACTGCTTAAAATTGTATTTTGTTTTTATTTTTATTTTATGTGTTGTCTGCAAGAAGTTACCTACAACATGTGGGCATAGTTCATGTGGAGGCCAGAAGAGGGTGTTAGAATCACTGGAATTGAAGTTACAGATTGTTTTGAGCGTCCATATGAGTGTTAAAAATGAAACCCAGGTCTTCTTTAAGAGCATCATGCGCTCTTAACATCAGAGCCATCTCTTCAATCACTTAGTAATATTCTTAGCTTACTGTGGTAACCAAGGCAGTGGACCCATACTAGACTAGACACTATGAATTTTGCAATTTTTAAGACTTCTCCAAGTCTTAAATTCTTGAATCTTTAAGTGAAGATAGAAAAGAACCAATAAATACATATAAGGTATAGACCATCGGTAATGGTCTGGGAAATGCCATGTTCCTTTGAATCCATTAATTCACAATAGAAAAAGGAGAAACAATGGGCAACTTGACTACATCTGTAATCAACTAAGCATGAGCAGCTGGGAATATATGTAAAGGGTTTTCTAGACTGGATCACTTGAAGTGGTCAACTCCACCATAATCCTAACCATATAGACCTGCTGGTGGCCGCCTACAGAAAAGAACACAGGAAAAGGTAGCCTTTGCATTTGTCTGCTTGCCCTTACTCCCACTAGCAAGTTCATCTACCCTGTTCCTGGGGCATTAGTTAGTTCATCTGCCCTGTTCCTGGGGCATTAGTTAGTTCATCTACCCTGTTCCTGGGGCATTAGTTAGTTCATCTACCCTGTTCCTGGGGCATTAGTTTGCTTTGCTCGTGCTAGAACCTATCTCTTCAGGATGCCAATGTAGACCAATGAAAAGCACCAGTCTAGGACTTCTCTGGGACTTTAGGACCAGGGTAGACAAGGATGTGCGATTGCTAGATCCTGGACCTTTTCATCAGAAGACAGCCATTGTTGGACTACTTAGACACAGCCATTAAACCACTCCAATCAATTCCATTTGAATATAGATGTACTATCAGTTCTGTTCCTCAGAATCCTTACTAACCCACTCAGCTAGCTTTCTTATATATTCCAGAACCAACTGCCTGGAGATGGCATGGCCTCCGGTGAGCTGAGTTCTTCCACAATAATTCCAAGGCTTGGTCAAAGGCCAATCTGATTTTGCCAATTCTTCAGCTGCAATTCCTCAGATTCCTTCTTCAAAGGTTACTTTAGTTTGTGTCAACTTGGCAAAACTAACCATCCCGTGTGCCAGACTATGCTTTCTCTGACATTTCAAATCATTCCACAACTTCACTGTATTATCCCCATATAAATACGGCAGAATACTACCTCCTCCCTTTCTTCTATTCCTCTCTCTCTCTCTCTCTCTCTCTCTCTCTCTCTCTCTCTCTCTCTCCTCTACTGTGCCCCATCTTTTCTTTCAGCTTCGTCCTCTGTCGTGTTCTTCTTTCTTCATTGTCATTTTAAAATAAGCATAGACTACAGCTTTTTTATGACTGTGTAAATAAAGTTTGTGCACACTTCTTTAATGATGTCCTCAACTTTTAATAGATTTAGAAAGATTAAACTAGAGCTCAAAATTCAGGCACCCAGAAAAAAACATATGTAGATGGTACACATACCACATCCATGGTATAATAGCATTTAAAAATATAAAAGTTGAAACATTTGAAAACAATTAGCTGGCTTGTATTCTGCCAACACAAATGTTCCAGTGGTCACACGAACTCCACGAAAATGCTGCCACCATCATTGTTTCCAGACAGAGAAGAGTTTAAAATTGTATTTCCATTGCACTGCCCTAAACAGTCTTTTTGCAGATGGTTAGTTTAGTTAATGACTCAGCCTGGGGTTATGCCTGAGTTTATGTAGACTTCTCCTTGGGGCCTCAAATAGGTGTAATTCTCTCAAGAAATATAATACTTTTCCTTTCTGTCTTCTCTCTCTATCTCCCTCTCCCTCTCCCTCTCCCTCTCCCTCTCCCTCTCTCTCTCTCTCTCTCTCTCTCTCTCTCTCTCTCTCTGTAGTGTATTATTCAATTATACAATTAATTAAACTGAAATGACTGCTAATTACATAAAAAGTACATGTTTATGCCAAATCTATGAGATTCACATGGAATTTTTGTCACACAAATAAGAAACAAATGTTAGATTTATATAACAAGGAAATAAGCCAGTATGTAAGTCCTGAAGGCTAGAGAGAAAGAATCCACATCTTCATTCCAGTTGTTAAAGTGGTTTTGGGTTGTGCAGCTGACATTGCATGCTAGGCATCAGACTTCCTCTGTGTAATCTCCTCTTTCTTCCACCAGGTGGACTTTCGCTCATCTCACTCCCAAACACATCTTACAATTTCCTCTGTCCTCTCACAATGTTGGGTCATTATTTGTCGTGTTGGCATGTCTAGACAAAGTGAGCATCTTACAATCCCGTCCCTAGTCCCATATCTAATGACATCTCTGGATTCTCTGGATTCAGCATCATTGGCAAGAATAGTACCCCAGCAATTATCATTATGTAAATACATTCATGCATTTTGTTATGCTTTTTATCTCATATTTAATATTTCCACATGATTCTGTTCTTTTTAATGTTCTTCTTGTTCCTACATTGTCTTTATTTGTTGTCCATATTTTCCAAAAATGATATAATGGATAACTATTTCACTGCTTAGGAACTAGAACTATTTGATTTAATAATCTACAGAAAAGCAAAGATCATATAACCCATAACATTTTACGAAATATGAAAACTCACATTACATTTGTTTTCATAGTAATGGAAAATGGTGCGTGGTTTCTCATATTGTTAGCAATGTCACACATGATCATACTAAAGGACAATCTATTCCTCAGAAAGATAACACAACCCCAGACAGTGGCAGTGTTTGCTATAATACTTATTGAGGGTTTTCTAGATTATAGATCCTGAAAATCTTATTTATTTATTATTTATTTATTATTTATTTATTTAATTCCACACTCAGACACAGATTGTGAGAGATTGAGCAGGGACTCCATCAATGAGAAGGGCTCCATTGTGAATCAAGCATCCAGACTAAGTGGATTCCATCTGTGAAAATGGTGACCTCAGGGCTGTTTTTCAGATCTAAGAGGCAGACAGGATGGTAAATGCAAGAAGATGCATTGTTTTCATGCCAGGACCAATAAAAGATTGGGAAAAGTGGTTCCTTTGGCTACTGAGTCAACAGCCCAAATCCGCATTTCTGTGTGACTGGCTGTGCTAGAAGTTTCCTTGCACTGTTCCCACTTTTGGTTTTCTGTGCCCCACCCCCACCCCCCCAGAACATGATAAAATTCCCTTCTTGAACAATCCACCATTTTCTAGTCCATTTACTCTGGAACCAAGTTTAACCATCCCAAGTCCATGGTATCTGTATCAACAAGTAGATATATAAGAACTGACCAATTATACTGGTTGTCCTGTCATTACAAATTATTTGATTATTTTGTAACATAGTGCTTTTCTTCAATTTCTCTTGGTTGGTTTAATATAAGGGGTTCTTTTCAATTTCTTGTTAAGAGTCAGTCACTTTAGCACAGTTAAATGTAACTTTTACGGAATCCTAAAGAGTCATAAAAGTATGGTTTATGAATGGTCACTATAGCTTGGTAAAGGTAGTTACGGTTTACAGATGGCTAAGGTGGTTCAAGTGAGAATCCCTCCTCCCATAGGCTTCTATAGTTGAATGTTTGGTTCCTAATTATCAGGACTGCTGTGGGAAGGACCAGGACATGTGGCCTTGTTGGAGGTGATTTGATCTTGTTGGAGGAGATGTGTCACTGGGAATGGGCTTTGCCATTACTAAAGCTCACTCCAGGCCCACTCTCACTCTCTCTGGCTCCTGCTTACGGATCAGATATAAGCTCTCAGATACACTCCCTAACATGATGGTCCTGTTCTGAAATTGTAAGCAAGCCCTCAACTAAATTCTTTCTTTTATAAGCTGCTTTGGCTATGGTAGCTCCTCCAAGCAATAGAAAAATAAGTAAATCAATAACATAGCTAATAAGGAGTAGAGATTTAACAGGCGCACAGTGCCAGTACCACCATTGTGTGACTTTTCCTGGGGAGATGTGAGCAAGTGTCTACTTACCCTCGATGGGACACTGAGGACCACTAAGGAGAGTCCTAAGTCTAGCTTATTCAAACTGTAAATTTTCAGGGGTGACTTACAAGGGCATGAATGACTAAAGCAGGGGCCATATTGTGAAGAAACCATCACAGTGTATGTGAACACTCCCAACAGCTACATCTCTGGAGCTCGTTTATCAGGAAACTTAACTAACTGCATCTTCTGCAGAGCAAGCTTTCACTGCCCCCCCCCCCACCCCCCAGAAAAGGGCCTTGTGATTCTGGTAAGTCTCAAGCACTCCATGGTTTTGGTGACTGTTTTAGTCTTATGAGCATCCTTCCTTCCTCCCTCCCAGAGGCAATGTTTCAATTTGTAGGAAAAAGCTGCTCCACAACTCCACCCCTCGCCCCACCCCCTACCCCCATAAAATACTAAACACTCGGTGTTTTAAATCTCCTCTTTCCTCCTTCTTCTTGGCTGACAATGTTCTGTGGTGGATGTAGAGTAATACGCCATAACTAATCTCAGGCACTCTTTGTGTACCTCTGACCTATGAGACGTTATGCCTATAAATCAAACATAAAATCCTAATGCTGACACCAACTCTCATGCCAAGGTATATGCTGACACAAATTATAATAATATAAATGGAGGGTAAGTGCATATAATATATAGTAGTGGAAGAATAAAATTTAATGTAAAGTTTCATAGCTTCCACTCTGTCTGGTAACTCTAACTATAAATAAATTCATTAAGTTGCACTTTGGATCTTGTTTATTTTCATGTGTTTTGGTTTTATTTATTCTCAAGTATTTTACAATAAAGTTTATGCATTTTTAAATGATGAAATACAATAATATTTAGATCAAAGAAGTCAAAAGCCCTAGATGTAGGCAGGTACATACTAAGTGTAGAGATTGCACAACAGTAATGTAGGTAAAAATCACACAGCTCCAAGAACAGGCTGCCTCCAAAATGAAAGAATCGGGAATAGGGGGAATCAAGACTGTGGCAAATTGTCTCTTCTTCTACAAGAATTCTATCAGAAAATCATACCCTGCTCTGTGTGTGTGTGTGTGTGTGTGTGTGTGTGTGTGTGTGTGTGTGTGTGTGTGTAAAAGAGAGAGAGAGAGAACTAATGATGGTGACAATGAGATTTACTATTTTATTTAATTGTATCATTGTATCTAATGGAATGTAGTGTCGAGTGGGAAGGTGACATGCATCTTCTGATGTCAAGAGTACAGAACATTTAAACACTCCAACAAAAACAGAGATGCTAATTTAAGTCCAAACTGCATCATTGACCTATATTCTAGCCATTGATTGTAATACATTGTGATTGTATTCATTGCATTAAAGAATGTGTGCTAAAATAGGCAGCGAGAAATAGATGTAAGTGGATGACGATGAGTGTTCCCTTATGGAAGTAGAGAAAATAAATGAGGGCATAGGTCCAAAGTTAACTGACATCAGCAAATCTGACCAAAAGACTGGGTGTTTGTGGTGTGAGCTGAGTGGGGTTTCAGAAAATACTAGAAAAGGGACTCTGGAATAACAAACAGAATATCTAATGGGCTACTTATGCTAGCTAACAGCAGTATACCCTAGAGACTCACCTCCTCCAACAAGGCCACACCTGTAATTCTTTCTAAAGAATTCCACCAACTAGGGGTCAAGTGTTCAGGCATATGAGCCTGTGGTGGACTTCCTCACTCAAACAGCCTTACCATGCTAATACAGTGCCATTGGGTTTATGTACCACATTTTTCATTATCCATCTGACTGTTGAAGGATGTTTAGGTTGTTTCATTTTCTACCTATTGTGAATAGAGCAGTAATGAACACAGCTGAGCAAGTATCTGTAGTAGGACATCAAGTCCTTTAAAATATGCCAATGAGCACAACACTTGAGTTATATAATGAGTCTACTTTTAGCTTTCTGAGAATTCTGCACACTGATTTCCATAGGGGTTGGGCCGATTTCAGTTTTACCTACAATGAATTATGGTCCCTTTTTCTGTGCATCCACCAGCATTTGCTGTCATTTTTATGCTATATTACTTTGGCCACTGTTATTCAAGTCAGAGTAAATGTCAGCGTCGTCATTTTTATTTTGATTTGTTTTTATTTCTTTTAAAAAGGAATATTTATTTGTTTTGTGAAGATAAACTACATTCTTTTTATAAAACCAGTGTTAAAATGCTCATAACTATAGCAAAATATGCAACTACTGTGAAGAAAGTTTTATAAAGTTTAGATGTCATGAATAGACATCACATACTTTCAAAGTAGTCTTAATGTGTCTTTCCACTAGAAGTTAATGTTATCAAACATCTTAAAAAATATTCGATAGCCATTTTATTTCTTCTTTTTAACTCTCCATTCAGAGTTGCATTCTGGGTTGGTATGATTTGGTTTGATTTTTTTTGTTTGTTTTGTTTTTGTTTTGTTTTGTTTTGTTTTGTTTTTTCGAGACAGGGTTTCTATGTGTATCTGTGGCTGTCCTGGAACTCACTCTCTGGAGCAGGCTGGCCTCAAACTCAGAAATCTGCCTGTCTCTGCCTCCCAAGCACTGGGATTAAAGGCATAGGCTCCCACTGCCCAGCCTGCATTCTGCTTTTAATTGGACCATTTGCTTTCTAAATTCTGTGCCTTTTGAATTCTTTCTATATTCTACATGTTAATCTTCTACCAGATGTACATCTGGCAAAAGTCCCCTCTCTCCCTATAATCTTCCTTTCACTTGGTGGTTTCATTTGCATAAAAAGCTTCTTAGATTTATGAGGCCTCACTGATCAATGATTGGCCCTTCACTCCTTAGCAAATGAAGTGCTGAGGGCATCCTTTCTGCACCCATACCTTATAAGACACTTCCTATATTCTCCTCTAGCAGTCCCGATATTTGTGTCAGGTTTCACATTAAGTTCTTTGACCCATGTGGTGCTCACTTTTGTTCAGTGTGATAAATACTGGTCTAATTCCATTCATTTACATCTGGATAACCAGTTGTTCTAGCACCATTTGTTAAGGACTCTGTCCTTCTTACAGTGTATATTTTTGGCACCTATCTCAAATATTCTTAAATTTTATAGTCTTACTAATTAGATGTTCTGTATTGTATCATGTAGGGGGAGGTGCTGATAATAAGGTCTGCTTCCCTAACTGGTTCTTGATTTGGTCAAAAATGGAGTCCAAGAGCCAATTGATAGATGGAAGGAACAGGTGGGAGTTCTGTGTCCAGGTGGAAAAGAAGACAGAGGAAAAGAGAAGGGGCTTATTGGCCAGGCTTTGGAAGGAGAAGCAGGAAACAATCGTGTATTAGGGAAGAAAGAACCAGCAGCCTCTGCCACCGGTGAATAGTCAAGGCTGTCAGTGGAGGCTAGCTGATACAGGCTAGCTGATAATTTTAGGACAGAAGATTTGAACCCAGTAATTTTGCTAGAAGACAAGTTACAAAGTAATAAAGCTCAGTGTGTGTGTGTGTGTGTGTGTGTGTGTGTGTGTGTGTGTGTGTGTTTATCCACTGATTCAAGTATCTTGGGTAAGACTTGTAATGCGACCCCTCCAAGAGCAAAGTTGGGTAAGAAGGAGAAGCCAGATGGGGTATAGAGGCTTAGCGAAGCTAAGTTGGAAGGAGCAAAATGGTATAGGGAAGGGTCAGGGCACAGGCAGCAGCTCCAGGGTCACAGCTCCTGGGAAAGTTGGTAGTGTGTTTTTAAAATCACATGCAATATTATCATTGATGCATGTGTTTGTTTTTAGGCCAGTACAAGGATGCTTTTTACCACCTTGGCTCTGTTACTAGCTTGAAATCTGGTATAGTAATTCTTCCAAGTTACCTCTTATTGCTTAGGAGCATTTTGGCTACCTGGAGTCTTATGTGTTTCCATATGTATTTCAGGAGTCTTTTGTTGGTGGTGGGATTTTTTGTTTTGTTTCATTTGGTGTGTGTGTGTGTGTGTGTGTGTGTGTGTGTGTGTGTGAGTATGTGTGCACATGTGTGTATGTCTTTCTATTACAAAGAATAGAATAGAGATTTTGACTGGGTTTGCATCATTTTGTAAATTGCTTTTGGTAGGATGATTGTTTTCATAATATTAAGTCTACCAATCCATGACTAAAGAGGATATTCCTCTTTGTAGTGTCTTCTTCAAATTCTTTCTTCTGATTAAAAATTTTGCACGTAGGTCTCTTTTAGCTTCCTTGTTGTGGTAAATATCTACACCGCCATAGATTATTTAGTCTCCAAATAAAAGACATAAAATCTTTATATTTATAGTAAGCCTTAAAATCACTAGAGATGGGCAGATATCTACCATCTATGTTATTTTGTCTATTTCCCTGTCAGTAACCTTGAGATATAACTTGTCACGTTCTGCCTATGCTGCCTCTTCTCCAGTTAGCCTGCCATAGCATGCTCATTCATGATCCACCTACATGATGTCGTCTTCTACTTTCTTCTCTCTCTTCTCCCTGGTAGCCTCTGCCTCAGACCCAAACCCTGGGAACCGAAGCCCCACCTCTATCTTTCTCAGCATGCTTAATAATGATATTCAGGAAGGCCATTTTTGTTCATTGATTATGTGTCCTGCTGATTTGGTGAAATTGTTGGTCATTTAATGGAGCTTTCTGGTAGAACTTTGGTGATTTCACAAAATCACAAAAATTATCTCTAAATGGGGAAAACTGACTTCTCGTCTTTGTTAAACTAAGCCATTGGATTATATGCAGAAAAAAAAGAAAATCACAAAAGGAGAGACAATGACACACTAATTGTCTTATAAAATTGTTTTATTTTATTCTATGTAAACTTCTTTCTAAGGAATGGTACCAAAGTGACTTGCTTATGGGGATTTTATAATTTGGGATAAACATAATTAACAAAAGAAGCATTTCTCTATTGTACAGAGGAATGATGTAAAATCTATTTATAGTCTATATTATTCAAAGCAGGTAATTAGACTTATCTGCTGAAGAAACGTTCCTACTTAAGCCAATGCAATGGAAGGGAAACAACAGCTAAGAGATATTCTCCTCAGAATCCTGCAGAGTAGTTGCGATGTCTAGTTTCCACCACACAGAGCCACCAGGATTTTTTCATAGTCTCCTTTGGTTTCATCCTGTTGGTACAAAAAGAGAATATATTTGACATGTTGCAAAATTATGGTGAATACAAACTATTTTAATTGTAGAAATAACATGGTGTTTGTAGAGTCAGTTTTAAAGCAAGTCGTACATTATAGTGTATAATATGTTTTAAAAATCTAAATTAAATATTCTCTAGAGGAGAATCAGAACAAAAATCTACTCTGAACTAATTATTATATATTAGAACAAGTTTTTTCTAAGTATTAATACTTAATATAGTTAGTTGAAGTACTATATAATTTTATACCCCACATAAGAAAATATCTGAATCACTCAACAGAAGGTGTAAAAGCTATGGGCCTATAATTTTCTCATTTGAACTTCATTTATTTTAATTATCAAATACAAATAATGGGACTATAAATGATTATCTTTCTGTAGGATCAGCCTCCTTGATTTTTTTGTAATGTGTTATTTTCTAACACCGTAATGCATGACTTGAACATATATTTTGAGCATTTTATGCAAAAAATACAAAGTACAAGTAAAACACTGAAAATTAATTTTAGTACGAAACTTTTAATCCTTCAATTTTAACTACAAAATAAATCATGACACATATTAATACTGCCAGGAATTCTGAAATATTCCAGAATTATTTATGCACAAAAGACTAGACATATGGCTCAAAATGCACTAAGTTTTTTGGTAATCTAGATTTAATTATGTGAAGTTTGATTTACTTATGAATCACCCATACTAAGAAGCTGAGTTATTCTTATTTATGCAGTGTATAGCTGTAGCATATCACATCAGCTCTACTCTTGGAAAATGTTGCATGAAGAACTTTCTTTTATGAGGTGCCAATGTTAGAAAACACAACATACCAGGATGGCTTGGCAAAGAGAGATTCCGTACTTCTTCTGGTAAAATACTTTGATTTCATTCATGTCTATTTCTGAACGGGAGACCATAATCCTGATCAATGTCTTATGGCGAGTTCCGGCGCCCTGTGTAGACATATCATAGTTTCATGACACATAGGAAACCTCTCGATGAAGGCACTGGGTTTTCAAGAAAATTTAAATCACCCCAATATGCTATTCTTTTCATCTCTTCCCCCTCCCTCAGTGTTGTAATATTCCACACGTACACTCACACCACACACACACACTCACACACACACACACACACACACACACACACACACAGAGAGAGAGAGAGAGAGATTGATTGATTGATTGATTGATTGATTGATTGAGAGAGCACACTGGTAATCATAGAATGAAAGAATGAAAGAAGAAACCAGGAATTATATTAGCAGAAGGTGTAAAGGGTTTCTACAGATTTTAATTGGCTTTCTACCATCCAGTCTTTGCTGTATCTCAACTATTGAACAATAGTAAAATGTTTTGTTCCCTGAAGTCATAAATCTAACTTATCTACTTTAAAACCTCAGTTGTCTCCCATTTCTCTAACAATGAAGCAACCATATTACAAGGGCATACAATGTCCTTTAAAATTTTATACCCATTTAGAGTGTCAAACTAATCACACACACACACACACACACACACACACACACACACACACACACACACACCAGTTGGCAAGGAGAATGGAGGGAGAATTAATATCTAAGTATATCTATTGTGCCTGCCTGAATTGATAAAAATAAGAAACATGCACATCATTTTATGGAGCTCCTCAATTATTTATATTGTTAGCTCTTTTCCTCACTCTCCCTTTCTCTTAAGGCTTCAATATACATGGGTAACAAAGGGAAGATCATGTCATAACACTTGTCTTCACATCACAAAATAAAAGTGCTTGTGCAATCTCCTCTACTGCAACCTCCTTGCTTGATGAAACGGCTGTATTATCTCAATACCACCTTCTACTTTTCTAGCTATGGAATTTTATTTTAAAATATCACAATGAGTCTATGGCGTGAAAGGCAGCAGAGTTACCAAGTCAAAAGGAAGCTAGACAGTGAGAGACTCTAAAGCTCACATCCTTGGTAAAAGTAGGTTATTATAATCACACATAAAGGGGGGATTGGACCACTCTTCTCTTGGTGATTTGAGTTGTAAGTAAATTACAAATCATCTATAAACTTCCTGATAGCTCACCTCATAACTATCTTTATTAATACCTTTTTTAAAAGTGCACCAAATCCAGCAAGTATATTCTAATGCAGAAGCATGTTTCTCTTCAAATTGAATAAAGCAGTAATGTTTTTTAAAGGAAATATATGCAATGCAATTTTTCAAGCAAAAAGTTCTTGGCTCTTCTATCTGCAGACATTTCTCCTCTAAATAAAGCCCGTAAGTAGAACAGTACCTTCATGGCTTCGTACAGCTTCTCAGCGAAGAAAGCTGGAGTACTGGTGGCACACTTCACTGTAAGAGACGCCAATCATCACAAAATGAATATTCATATTTTAAAAAAATAGAAAATAATTTTGTAAAAAGAGTTCTGCTAGTGCCTATTTAAGGGAACCTGATATAGCTGTCTCGTACAGAGTGGATGCTCATAATCATCTATATGATGGAACACAGGGCCTGGAGAAGCTAGAGATAGAACCCTAGGACCTGAAGGGGTCTGCAATCCTAGAAGAGGAACAACAATATGAACTAACCAGAACCTCCAGAACATGTGTCTCTAGCTCTACATGTAGCAGAAGATGGCCTAGTCGGAGAGAAGTGGGAGTGGGTGGGCAGGGGAACAGGGCAGGGGGAGGGAGGGAACTTTCAGGATAACATTTGAAATGTAAATTAAGAAAATATCTAATAAAAAATGTTTGGAGCTGAAAAAAAAAAGAAAAAAAGAAAAAAAAAGAGTTCTGGAGTTCTGGCCCTCTGCCTAATGAAGGATGTTTGGTTTATTAGAAGATGGAGTCATTTTATACAAGGTGGTTTTCAACATTCTTTTCTAGACAATATTCACTAGAGACTCTACCCTGCACATACTCTTTTTTCTTTAGGTATGGAGAAACCAGTATAAATGCTAGGCTTCTTAGATTCTTAGAAACTCACAGTCATGGCCCACACAAACAGTGCATGTCTCTGGGAGACATGTAAACGATTCATATTTTTATAAATTAACCCATACCTACTAAATTAGCATGCCCAGTACTTGCTCAAGATTATACAAGTGTTTACACCAGAAATTCAATGTGTTTCTCTTGGTGACCACCCAGGAGGTACGTCCTGCTTGGTGCATTGCCTTTTAAACAGGGATTCAAAAATGTATTCTGCGTATCCATATCTTAAAGAGCATTTGTTTCTTTAAAAAGGCTTTCTTAAGCCAGGCAGGGTGGAGTACACCTTTAATCAAGGCACTTGGGAGACGAAGGCAGGGGGATCTTTTGTGAGTTAAAGGCCTGCCTAGTCAACAGAATAAGTTAAAGAAGAGCTAGGAATGTTACACAGAGAATCCCTGCCTAAATAAATAAATAAATGAAACATAAGAAAAAGAAAGAGAAAAAGAAAGGAAAAGAAAGAAAAGCCTTCCAGTTTTATTATTTCACCATCAGTCCTGCATATTGCCTCACTGTGAACAGACACAGAGATGTATCATCTCCTCAGGATTTTTTTCCTTCTATTTTTTATAGAGCATCAGTTAAGTACAAGTGTACAGGTTCCAGTTTGAAGCTTCGTCTGTGCTACTTCTACATACCGATGGTTGTGAGGCACTTCTCGATGTCACCCTTCAGTTCCAGATCCAGAGCTTTGTTCATGTCATGTTGACTGTACTTTCTGTAATTCTGAAACACTGAATGAGAAACAGAAGTTAAGATGTATGCAAAGCATCCTGTCTACTAGTAAACTTTAGTAAAATTATGGTAGCTGACTCAGGGGCCCCTTAGGGACACTGACCTCATGTGTTGCTATACAATAATAAACTTTGCATTGCTATTCTTACACTCTGCCTTCCCAAAAGATTCAGAGACTACATTATTGGGAATTTGGAGATTTTCTTTTGCTCTTCCTTGTTTCTGGACCAACTATACATTCTTTCCTTTATTTAGACCCTTGGAGTGTTTTACTCTTTTCTTCTTCTTCATTATTTGTCTTTTTTTTATGTTTTATTTTTATCCTTATGTTTTATTTTTATCTTATCTCTCCAAAACTTTGGAAGAATGGAAATAGTGAAAATAAGTTATATGCCTTACTCCAAAGTAAGAAAGTATGTTCTCAGTGGTGTGAATGGCGGCAGACCAAAGCTGACCAGTAGACATACAGCAATAAATGAGCAGCACCACTAAAGCCATTGGAGAGAGAAAGACCTCTTTCTTTCCTTCCTCTCACTTTTCCTCCATAAGCAACCTGTGATCATCTCTAAACACAATCCAGAGAAACTAATTTCTTGTTACCTCTGCGAAGATGAGGAAAGCTCCTACTGGTCAGAATTGTACTGAACACGTTCACGTCTGTCCCCTTTCTCCTTTCTCCAGCTTCATACAAAGCCTGTCAAGAAATGGATAAGTAACCATGTGACCATGCACTGAATGACAAACACATACAAATATTACATTTAACAAAAGTCACATAGGCAATTACTCTGTGCTCAATACAATCAGAGTAGGCAGCATGGAGGTTGGCCTTTCTCGAAGGTGAAGACAGGACAATAGAGTTAGCATTATCTCACAAGGCATTTTGTAAACATGAAAAACTGAGGATATGTTTTCAGGATACCTCTTTGCTTAGTTAATTGCTTTAAAATTATTCTGCATATAAAACAACTCAAGGAATTCTTAAAATGGATTCTTTTTTTTCTATTCTTTTTTTTTTGTTCAAAGAAATTATTAGCAAGTAGTATCAATAAATTAAAAATCCAACTGCTGCCTACATCTTGCATTTCCCTTCTATATTCAAACATTTACTTGCTACTGAAGGATATTCCATATTGATGGTATGATTTTTGTACTCAAATTTCAATTCTGAAATTTGAAAGCTATATAGTCTTAGAAAATAATTTAAATACAGATATTCTCCTTTGCAAATGAAAATAACGATCCCTGTCGTTTTTGTTACAAGTATGTTTTACAACATCTAAAATATTAATTTCTATCACGATCCTGAGCCATATTAATAAAGTAGTCTCTGTAAATATGTTAAAGGAGCCCTAATAGTCTGGAAATTAAGATATTCACAAATATAAGTAAGAATAATTGTTATTAGGGTCAATTACGCATCATTATTTTTGATATGTTTGCACAATTTCTATTAAAACAAAATGCTCAATGTGTTTCTAGATTTCCCTTTACTCAGTGATAATTTCCTTTCCTAGCTGAGCATAATGATGATTGCTTCTAGTTCCAGCAACTGAGAGACAGGGAAAAGAGGATTTCAAATGCATAGCAACTTACACTACCCACCAAGAGGTTGGGCTTACATGTAGTTATATTCTTATACTATAAAGTTAAAACTTGGAGTGTTCTCAACCCAACAGTTGTTGGGAAAGACAGACAAATTGTTATTTAAGTCATCATTGGTTTTCTGAATAATAAGATCAATTGGAAACAAAAAGACTATATTTTTTATCCCTGGGCTACAAGAATCTGTGTCTAATTAAATGAACATTAAGGTGCCATTGGCTTCTCCCAGGACTGGAGATCTGCTTACACATATAGAGAGTAAGGATGTAGGAATATCCTTGCTTACCCTGGCATCTGTATCAGCCAAATCTTGATTCACACTCAAATCCTGACAACGGTCACCCTGTAAAAGTACACAAATATATTGTAAGATTTTCTATAGGATATAATCACAAGATATGGTTAATTCTCTTAAAATCAGACAACAACCATTGAGGAAAAAGAGTGAAAAACAGCATCTATCCTTTCCAGCAATGTTGCACTGAGGAACACAAGCCAGACAGAGCAGAGCATTAGCTCATTTAGGCCTGTTTCCTAAAACACTTGAACCCACAGAAGCATACAGTTCATTGGTCATGAGCAGAGATAGTAGGGTAGGAAATACAGGTCTGGGGCATGCCAAGGAAAGGGCACAGTCTCTAATAAGCAGGAGCATACTGTGGCATTACTATACAGTAAGGGAAATGTAATCCGTATCATAGTCGATATCTTTAAGTGACCAGAAGATAAACTTTTAATTTCTCAACTAAAGAAGTAGTAGGAAGTTAGAATACAAAGAAATTATTTTATGTCACTAATTGACATACTATATATCAAAATATCACATTGTTCCCTCAAATGCATACAAGTATGGTTCATCAATTAAGCAGTATTAATTTTAATAGAGAGAGAGAGAGAGAGTTTCTCATTCCTAGAAAATTATCAGAACTCTAAGTTTTTATTCAGCATAATAGCAAACACATTTCCAGAGAATTTTATACCTTGGCAAGAGCAAGCAAGGCTTTCCGAAAGTCTCCAGATGTATCTGAAGTGATGTCTTTGGCCAGATCTCTTTTCAGCTCTATGAGACAAGAAAAATAATTTTTGTAGTAAATTATTTTTTAAAAATGATGCAAACAATTAATATTGTATACATTTGTCCCAAGTTATCAGTTACATATTTCTGGTAACTCTGTTCATATTACATGTAACTCATGTTACATGTGTTTCATGAGAATGGAAAAATGAAAACAGCGAAAATGTTAAGACTGTAAAACACTAGCCTACAGACCAATAAAAGAAAAGGGAACAATGCTGTGTATGAAAACTCAGAGTCACAAATAGTTCCTAACAAGAATGAATTACTAAACATACATTACCAAATCATTTTGAAATGTGATTTGTCACAATTTATTTTCTAGAATGTATAGACCAGCATTTAAAAAGAAAAAAAAGGAAGTACTTGCTTGAACATTGGCTGTTATTGATATTCGATATGTATATTATATGTTCAGTGGCAATTGTTTATGTATATGTGCAGTTATTTAAAACTCATTTCTATACATATCCATTTAGTTATCAAATGTATGGCTTGAACAAAAAAATAACTGAACTTATAATAAGTTAGATACAGCACCTTAAGTTAATAAGTCTTCAGGATCATGGGGAAATGTGAATGTCTATCTTTGTAACATGTGTTTCATCAAACACATTAATAATTACATCTCTTGAATGATTAATGACAAATGGCTCTAAGGCAAGCATCAGTACTAGAGTAAACTCTGCAGAAAATGTGGCTGAAAATTTCGTTAGATTCATGTGCTAAATAGAGAAAAATGTGCAATGCTGCTGTCCCATGAGTGTTTGGTAAGAGAATCAGAAAGGTTCTTTACAAAGCCACATATTAATTTAACAAAGCAAAACAAAAAGCCACCAGCTCAGAGGAACTAGGAAATCACCAGAAACCAGAGTCCCTCAGCAAGAAAGAATGAATCATTGACTAAAGGCTTCATGGTCCGATGAGCCATCCACAGTCTCATGTGAAGTATCTATGTAACCAGAGAGAAAAGGAACTGAATCCTTTATGCTCTCAATGGTAAAATTAAGACTCCCAACAAAGGGGCTAGAAAGATGGCTCAGTGGTTAAAAGCACTGAGTGCTCTGCCAGAGGAGCAACCTGAATTCAATTCCCAGCAACCACATGGTGGCTTACATCTGTAATGGATTCTGATGTCCTCTTCTGGTGTGTCTGAAGACAGCTACAGTGTATATGCATATACTATATATAGCATATATATCAAAGCTATTTTTAAAAATTCCAACCACGGATTAGAAAGATGAATGGAAAATGGTCTAATCAGAAGTATTTATTCTAATATTTAGTCTTTTCAAAGTAAAAAACACTGGGTAGTTCAGAACAGTAGAAATGTTTTAAGAAAGCTATCTAAGTCCAAAAATGTTCTGAATCCAATTCTCTTTACAACCATTTGTGCTAATTGGTGGGTTGGGGCATGTGTTTTCTTGTTTACCTCACCCTGCATTACAGGAATATTGAACCAAGCAGGAAGGGACCATTTTAGAATGTAGGCTTACTAACTCATACACAGTCACCACCCATAGCTAACTTTCAAAAATGTATTTTTATCTCATTTCCTGTCCAACTCCAGCACTTAGATACTGGGTCTGACCTTCTGTGTAGACTCTATTAATCTCTCTGATTTGTTGGTTAGTTCTTGTTGTCAAAATCTCAATGAGAGTGTCTTCATCTGTTCCAAGTCCCTGGATTTAAAGAAAAAAAAAATACATTTAAAGTTTTTCACTCAAGCAATCAACCTGGTTTGTCCATACAAAGTTTGTTGTAATTTGTCATTTAGCAAATTTTGTCCATATTTTTAAAAACATATAACATCTTTCTAAAGCAAAGTAGGTTTATGTTCAGTATTTTGGATGAAAGTTTAAAAAATACATATATTTGATTTTTGCATTTTAAAAACATGGAAAACATTAGTTCCAATATTTATTTTTTTCATGTATCTACCGACTGAGTCATTAAATCATTAAGTTGCCCAGTCACTGAACTCTGACTGATTGACAGTCTGGTAGTAGATAATGAAGGCTCAGCCAAAGTAATAAACAGATTTGCCCTGCACAATTTTTTAGGAAAGTTATTTTTCATTAAAAGAGTAATTTAGGGGGCTAGAGAAAAAAGCTCCGCTGTTAAAAGCTCTTGTTCATGCAGAGGACCCAGATTCAATTCCTCTCATCCACATAGTGGCTTGCAACCATCCATAACTCCAACACAAGAGAATCAAGTGCCCTCTTCTGACCAAGAGTGCCAGGCACACAGGTGATTTGATAGATAGATAGATAGATAGATAGATAGATAGATAGATAGATAGATCCAAGTAAAACATTCATTCAAATAAAACATCTTAAAAACTGCTGGGGAGCTGGTGATGGGGGAGAGGTAGTGAGAATAATTTACCTTCATGGCACCACGGAGTTCATCTGCATCAAACTGAGCTGGAGTTTTTAGCATAGCCAAAACAACCTCCTCCAGGTGGCCTGTAAGAGCTTTTCTCAAGGTTTCATCCAGGGGCTGAAAAAAAAAAAAAAAAAAAAAGATTAGTGAGTTCTTAACAGTCTTGTTCCTAGTGACATCTCACTTTCAGTCATCCATTAGAGCTCCTTTCACTCCTTTCATCCATGCTAAGCACCAGTTGGATATATAGGATATCCTCTCCATCATTCAATGTAGAGAGCTTAGATGAAATGCACTGCATCTGATTGTAACTTTCTACAGGATTGGGTTCTCAGCGAAAAGAATCACAGAGCTCAAAACACAAAGCTGCGGCATGCTTTTCATTGGTCTAGTAAACACTATAATTAAAAAAAAAAAAAAAAGGTAGCTTCCATTTTTCTTTAATTGCATCCAGTTAAAAAGAAACTATAGTTGCCATGAGAGATATAAAGTTCACTTCCATCATAATGTTGCATAAAATATTTGGATTTCTTCATAAAGCAGGATATTCTAGTTTTAGTGACATACAAAAAAAAAATGCACTTCAAAAAGGACACATTCTTTGTTCTTCCGCAGTAATTTTGATGCCTAATTTGCTTAAATGGATGACTTGCCTCCAGCATTCGACTTCATCTCTGAAAACTTTTATGGAAAGACGGCCAATGTATTTTTTGTTTGTTTGTTTTTTGTTTGCTTTTTGTTTTGGTTTAGTTTTGGTTTTTTTTTTTTTTTTTTTTTTTTTTTTTTTTTTTTTTTTTTTTTTTCAAATGCTATCCTGAAAGTCCCCTATACCCTCCCCCACCCACACCCCGCTCTCCTACCCACCCACTCCCACTTCCTGGTCCTTGCATTCCCCTGTACTGGAGTATATAAAGTTTGCAAGACCAAGGGGCCTCTCTTCCAATGATGGCCAACTAGGCCATCTTCTGCTAGAGACATGAGCTAGAGATATGAGCTCTGGGGGTACTGGTTAGTTCATATTGTTCTTCCACCTAAAGGGTTGGAGACCACTTTCAGCTCCTTGGGTACTTTCTCTAGCTCCTCTATTGGGAACCCTGTGATCCATCCAATAGCTGACTGTGAGCATCCAATTCTGTGTTTGCCAGGCACTGGCATAGCCTCACAGGAGATAGCTATATCAGGGCCCTTTCAGCAAAATCTTGCTGGACGGCCAAGGCTTGAACTGAGGAAATTTGCTACAAAGTGGTCCTGTTTCAAGGAAGGAGACAAATATTGTGAGTCCGATTTCAGGAGTAATGGGCTCACAGTGTTTAATATGGAAAGACTAAGAAATGTGATTCAGAAGCACATTGAAAGATGAATATGAGCAAACTGACATCTGTCTGTGGTCATCATTCTCCCTACCTTTCCATTCTCCTGTAAATACGCGGCCTTGATCTGCTGGCGCTGAGCATTGGTCCTCTTGGTAAGAATGTCAATGATAGTTGCTTCATCCACACCTGGAAAGAAAAGGTCTGAGGCTTTAACATCGATTCTCTCAATCACCCACCACTGACAGGAAGTGATTCATTATCAAGGCAGCACTCAAGGCACATTCATAGCAAAGCTGGGAAAGAGAATTGCATCAGCCCGGAAAATGAACAAATGCCACAGCATATATCAAATTGGAGAATGTTTAAGACAAGACCTCATCCATTTGAATGGGAAACAAAGAGCCAATCAATGATTTCTGGATTTAGGCACTCCAGATACACATTCAAATCCTCAATGTAATCACCGGTGCTCATTTAAGCATTGATTTCTACTGGAAACAGGCTGTTATGGACATCTGTTATAGGAACAGAGATTTGATCATTGACCATACTTTCCTAAGTACTAAAGGAAGGACATTTTACTCTTTGGAAGTGGTCTAACTCCACAGCACATGGAGGCCTTGAAATGGCAACCTACTTGCCTCAGCCTCACTAGTACTGATGTTATAGGTAAGAACTATTGCAGCCGACTAAATCTTTTGATGTCCCCAGTGTAAGACTCTGCATAACTCAGGTTTATTTCCCAATAACTGTTCAAGTAATTTCAATGAGTTCATAAGGAGATTCGTTTATGAAAATACTCTCACCTTTAACCATGATAGCTTTGTGCAAGGCAGCAACATCCGAGGATACATTGAAGGAAGGGTAGGGGCTCACTGCTGACCCAGGACCACCTTTGTAGGATTTTACAGCTTGCTACATGTGCAAGAGACATGAATTAGTCTTCATTCATTCATGTTGGTGTCCATTTTAACATGATAACTATTTCATAATATTTTGACTACTTACAGTGTATTCCTGTTCTTGACTATCAAGATAATAGGCCTGCTTGAGGAATTCTGATACCATTGCCATTTTTAGAGAAGTGTCTGGAAAGAAAATGGATAGGTACTCTTATATAATAGAACCAACATCCACAAACATTACACTTAACACTGGAGACACTACAATAGAAAGCAAACTTGTCCTTATTTGCTATGATTATTCTTTGGTGCATCATAAGATGTTCAGTGTTTATATTTACTAAAGACTGTTCTTACTGTGAAAATGAAACTCACAGCCTCTACTCAGAAATGAACCATTTTCTTGTTCTTTCCAGTTCTGCCCTCTAAGGTTCATGTAAGTATAGGGTCTGAGGAGAAGAGCTGATGGTCACATGCCTGGTGGAAATTTACAGACCACCCAGAGATGCTAAGCAAAGAGGATGCAAAAGCTGTGATAGGTATTCCTTTGCCTCTGCAAATCTAAAGCTGGTCTATGCTCTCTGGTTGAAAGCACAGAGGCTAAGGGAAAGGGCTGCTTCTAAACAAATCTGGTTGAAAGCTTCAGAGAAAAAATATAGAGGGAAGGTTTGTCATGCTTGAGAGGCTTCGTAAAGTTTGCTAGATGAAGAATTAATAATAGAAGTTGCAGCAAGGAATTTACATGTATGTCCACAGCTCAGAGCAACATCCTTATGTGTGAGAATGGAAAGCCGTGTGGTCCTATTTGTACTTTGGAAGGAGTATCCTTTTTACAACTTGGGAAATTACAGTAAAGGGTGAAGAAAAAGGTGAGACCATTCAGTATGTTATGCAAACACCTGTGTGAGCTTGATCAGGGCCTGTGCCAAAGGCATGTCCAGAGAAAATTTGCTTCCTCCTATGAAGTAAAATAATCCAGAACTATCTACAGGATTGGATCAACTTAAAACTCTTTCTCAAAGGAAAAAAAAAAAGCAGCTTCCTTCCTTTTGTTATTCCTTCTTTCTTTCCTTTGCTTGGTGTTTCATCATTTGAATAGATAACTATCTTCACATTTCTTGCCATTTGAGCAGTTTAAGCATTATTCTTGTTTGCTTACACACAAACAGAAAAGGATTATTTTATCATTGTTTTGCCTCTGTTCTAACAAGAAGCATTTGGGTGATGCTGCCATATGCATAATTTTTTTGGCAACTATCATAAAGGGTGTGTCAAGTTGCCTGCACAGCTTGCAGCATGGTGATGTTTGTATTTAATGGAACAAAATCCATTTGAAACTTAAAGTATGCTACCCATTGCTCTGTTTTCTCTACAAACACAAAATACCATTGATGACTCCTTTTGTCTGAGTCTGCGGTTGTTGTTTTGTTTCTTTGTTTGTTGTTTTGTTGTTTGTTTATTTGCCTTTTTTTTTAAGCTGGCATACAGGATCTACACTTATCTATCTCCAACACTCTCTGGAGATTGCACAATGAATGCCTTTGAGGAAGGGCAGAAAGATAATCTCTGGGATTTCAATTCATGATATGTAGACATAAAACTTAGGAAAAGTAAAACTCACAAAGTTGTCCCCTACTAGCATGTCCAGACAAAGTCTTTCTGTCTGTCTCTGCTAGAAGAATGATTCATTTTTCAAGTAACAAGATTAAATCCCAGAGGCAAATAATACTCGAAACAGAAACATTCTGTACCTAACCATGATGATGGAGTTTGTTCAAATTACTATTCTGTCATTTGTGTGAAGAGCAATCACCAGAGTACGGTGTTCATTCTCACATCATGCCTTCAAAGCTATTCCCTAAGGTAAACTCATGGCATGCAATCGTGCCTGGTATTGTACTTCCCGCTATAGTCGAATCTGGTGTAATTGCTGTTGCCACACAGGATTTCACACGTTGACTGCCAAGTTGGCATACCTACAGCTTCACTGCTTTTCTGGAGAAGTTTCAGCATTCAGAGTTGCTATTTTCACCACCACACCCAAAGCCCTAGTAAAATGAAATCTTCAAAATGAATGATCTGGTCATTTGCTTAAAAAAAAAATCAGTAATTTTGTAGTTTTCAGTTAAACTGGAGGATTGTCTGAAATCAAGAACAACTCAATGCTGATCTTAGGGAGTTTATGAAAGTACCGTGCTTTCAGGGTTTTAGCACAATTAAAATTAACTGCACAGTGCACAACCTTCTTTCTGAAAACTGAGAAAGTTTAATGAAATAATGACTCTGTTAATTATATTGTGCAACAGAACAAGAAGCAGTAGGGTGAACCATGCACTTGACAAGAGCATCCTTACAGAAGACAGCTTTGAACCTGCATCTTTTAAGCATCCTCATTCTAGCTTGCTGTATATGCAAAGACCAGAAGGAAGGTCCAGAAAAGCAAAGGATACAGAACAGAATAGTCTTCATGAATGTCCGCAGGAAAAAAAATGGATTCTAGGGTTGGCTTCTAGTCCTTGGATAGTTTAAGGACTGTAAAAGGATGTATGTTGCTCTAAAGAAAATGTACTTTATCACAGCCTGCTAAGTGCCAAAGATACCAACCTTCATTAACAGAATGGCTTACATACAAAGCATTGTTCAGATAGCACAGGGAGAATGGGAGGTGGAGTCAAAGCTAAACTTCTCTGCCTACTTATCACCTAGATTTTTCATGCAGACAAAATTAAATGGAAGATTTTGTTTCTTTCATCTTATTTGTCTTAATATAATATTGCTTTATATTAACACATACTTCAATTAATTACCAATAAGTTCTCAATCCAAGTTAATCTCCAGGATTAAAATGAGCTAATTCAAAAATAACCCACCCACATGGAAGTTGATTCTATTTCATAGTTTTGCTTTACTTGACATTTTTTTGTGTGTGAATAAGCACTGCATATTAATTTCCCCTTATATGTAGATTAAATGGGAAGTGTTTAAGAATTAGCCTTTTTGTGGATTTATATGTATATAGTCATCTTCATGCTTCTCTCTGAGGGTCATTGAATGTGACTTCCAAAATCTGTGTAGAAAATAGCTGAATTTCTTGGTTTACCAAATCTTCCTGGTTTCAAAATTATTTCTGTGTTAATTGCAAAGCACAAAATGAAGAAAATCTTGTTGAGTAACTTACTTATTATCACAAGAAAGTGTCCCCAGAGATGACAGCAATGTGGCTTATGCCCTGGTTATATGCTAAGACTACTAGTTTCACAATGGTAGTAGCAGTAATCACTAGCCACTTCTTTTTTTGACAAAATAACTTTATCACCACCCTCACTATTTCTATATGTGATGTCCTATTCAGACATGCATCCTGCGAGTAGTGTCAGTAGTTATAATATAAATATATGCTTTCTGACTGCAAAACACTGTGTTTTTAAATTAGTAAACAGAAATGAGAACAAGATCAGTACTACATTTAATCCACCTGAGATTCAGATTCACTAATAGAGAATCTATTGGAGACCTAGTAGTTTTCACTGCGGCCTGAGGATATTTGCTTTCACGTGGTTTTGCTTTGTGTATAGTTCTTCCTTGAATACGTGCTTTGTAAGCCTTTCCTACAACTACCCACATGGAGCAGATAATTAGACTCTTCAATGGCCACATGAGAAGGTAATTAGAATATACAATGACATCACGTTTAAAACCCCATTTAGCCAAAGGTAGCTCCTGGTTATTTTGCTTCGGGCTTCTGACCAGGGAGTTTCTGTTGCCTGGAATGCTCTGACCTCATCTACTCCTCTGTCTTTTGCCTGACTCACTGCTACTTGGTGAAGACTGAGCTAAGGCTTCATCACATCTCCATGATGGCTTCACTAGTACTCAGCTCTGCACTGGGGGACCTTTGAAAGCATCTTGTTTCTACCCATCCAATAGCCTCATGTCATTATGCACTAAGTGTTCATGCTGCCATCTAACCCTCCAGCAGTCTTCCCCGAAGACACGGACCATTTGCTTGGGATCTGCAATACCTCATGAAGTACCTGGAATTCTGGATATCCATAAACATTATTTAAACAAATAAATCTTATTAAATAAACAAACAGTACTAGGGAAACAGCTACACAGATTTAACCAACAAATTTGACCCATAATTTTAAATAGAAAAATTATATCATGGTGCTTTAGGCCTTTTTTTTTTTTTAGTTTCTTTAACTGGAAATTTGAATTAAAAAAATGAAAATTCTTCAGATGGGTTTAATATGTAAAATGAGAATGTTAAAATAAACATTTTAACATTTAAACCCACTGTAGCTCCCAATGACCTAGCTTACATTTCACCTTGAGACCAAAGAGGGTTTAACCTAAAGAGAGAGGTATTAGATAGGTTGGATGCTTGATCGTTCTGATAAATGTGCACAAGTTTAAAGGAAAAAGATATATTCAACCTTGAGAATTGTTCATGGTTCATCACTAAGGATCAATAGTTTTTGTTTGTTTCTTTTGTTCTGACTTTAAATACGGAACAATTTAATAGGTCTAGATTGAAATAAGTGAGCCTGTCTAGCCTGTCCAATGTTGTGTTCAGATATCAACATTGCAGAAGTTTTTGATTGAGAAAGTATTTAACAAGCATCTGACTTTAGCTGGTTCCTTAAGAGTGTTGCTATAGTCTCAAGAGCAGCGGTCTCATATCAGGGAACTAGGATGTGTAGGTGTGTTTCTGGGCTCTGGTAACCACATAACTTCTGAAATGTGGAAGAAGCCATTTCAGAATCAGGAAACCAGCATTTTACCACATATGAAGCAGCTGAAACAGGACTGAGCTACAGCGAACAAAGCATAGTCCCTGCTCAGTGTTAAGGACATTGATTCTCAGGTCTCATACTATGGAGGCACGGTGGCAAGAGGGAGCACATTTTTAATCAACACCCATAAAATTAGAAGATAAGACATTTCATTAACATTTTTAAGTGAGCTAAGAGAAAGGTCCTTGAAGGCACATTTGTAATAATCCAAGTGTGTAGTTAGGAATCATCTGCTCTCACTTTTGCAAATTGATTCAATACTATACAGTTTTATTTTTGTTTGGTTTGGTTTGGTTTTCCTAGGACGTTTATCGCCTTATCTTATGCTACCCCAAGACGTCACTAGGCAGCAGAGTTTCTGCAGGGCCCCTGCGGCATTCCGTGGGATGATTTATCTGACCTCACCCTGGAAAAATCTGCTTTCCCCTTAGGTTTTCAAATGAGCACCAGAAAAGCCTGTCTATGACACAGAGATTATAGGGAGGGAATGTGGCCACTCCCTGTTTAAATGAGACAAGTAATAAGCGGACCATCTTAAATTATGAGTAAACATAACATTGATTCAAAACGTTAATTAAAAAGGGCATAGAGACCACTCAGAGCCTGGGGTTCATTTGGTTTTATTAAAGAAAAATATTTTTAGCTGTGAAAGCCTTCCATTTTGGAACAGTTCTTGAGAGTTTTCCACTTGTGGTTTCTGAGGGACCCCACTTGCCTCCCCACTCCAGCTCTGGGCCCACACAAAACTCACAGCTCTTTGGAAAGCCTTTCCACAGAGGAGGAAAGAAAATCCTCACTCTTAAGTTTGCCAGAGCACACTTTCTCCTTGTTCCTTTAGTAATTCATCAGCAGGACAGTTAAACTTGCCAGAGGTTCAGACATGCATTTCTTAGTTAAGAAAGGCAAAACTTTATAATTTTGTAATGTTTAAAAAGTAAGCACACAGTCAAATTTTGCAGCAGGATTTAACTAAGACATGGTATTTGCAGCAAGCCATAAATCTTCTAGTTGAATTCAGCAGTCAAAAGCACTTCCTTAAGCCCCAGGCAAACCAAGCAAGAAGTTCTTACCCCGATTTCGTGGTTTCTCCAGCAAGCAGAACTCTGTAAAATGAAAGCTAAGCCTTACCTTTGTATTTACTTGTCTTCCCGGGGAATGAAGAGAGGCTCTGCTCAGATGGTTTCAGACTGGAAGTGGAGGGTTGGACTCCTGATTTTATAGGATATGAACTGAAGCCACACCTAGCAACCAGAAGTTAGTAACTGGCTGTCTTTTGTTTGAAGAACTGGCTCAGCCCTGGTCAAAGCCAAGGAGAAACAAGTCTTGCAAAACTACTCCCGGAACCGTCTCAGCTACAGAAAGAAGCAGGAATCATGGATTTTCCCCTTGCTCTTCCTTCTGAGGCTTTATTCCTCCCAGGAATGGTACAGTGCAGTCGCATTTCAGCTATGTTGAGCTCCCTGTCCTATCTTAAGGAACTTACTGGAACTCCTTTAAAATTAAGCACATTAACCACAAAACTAAAAGAAGAAGAAGAAAAAGAAGAAGAAGAAGAAGAAGAAGAAGAAGAAGAAGAAGAAGAAGAAGAAGAAGAAGAAGAAGAAGAAGAAGAAGAAGAAGAAGAAGAAGAAGAAGAAAAGGGAGGGAAGGAGAGGTTTTGATTTCAGCCCTTAGCACTTATTACTATGTGATTTGGAGGGCTTAATTTAATTTATTTCTCTGAATTTGTTACCATTTTTGTATATTTACGTTATAACACTAAGGCTCTACTTATTCTCAAGAAACTGTAGACAATTGAAATAGAACTTATTTTGTGGTTTTTAAATGATTCTCTAATGAGTACTTTTCTTACAATTCACCAGCAATGCCTTTGCCTTCTCATCAAGCCTTTGAAACTAGTATAACTAAGAAACAGGGAACTCGAGAGACTGAATTACTTCAGCATTTTCAATAATCAATGCTAAAGATGGAATTATAATGACATTTAATAAAAACACTAGTATTAAAGAAGAGCCTATTTTTAAATTTTTTGAACAGACTCAAACCACATGAACAGAGTAGAAACAGAGGCCTTCTATTGTAGAAGAGTTGAGCAAAGACACGGAACTGTGAACTGTAGGAATTAATGGATTAGCAACTACCACACAATAGGTCTCATGGGAAATGTCCCACCTGATGTAAAGAAGGGATTTTTTTTTCCAGGAACCTCAATGTGATTCACTTTATTCTTTATAAAATCTACAAAAGAAGAAAGAAAGGAAGGAAGGAAGAAGGAAGGAAAGAAGGAAGGAAGGAAGGAAGGAAGGAAGGAAGGAAGGAAGGAAGGAAGGAAAATAGTATCTGCTGTTTTCTCTGAACTTTGCACACTAAGATCTTGCTTGCCTTGTACTTTGAAAAAATAATTTATTTATTGTTTTATTTTAAGTGCATTGGTGTTTTGTCTACATGCATGTCTGTGTGCAGGTGTCAGCTCCACTGGAAATGGAATTACAGACAGTTGTGAGCTGTCATGTGGGTGCTGGGAATTGAAGCTGAGTCCACCTGGAAAAGCAGCCAGTGCTCTTTCCTGCTGAGCCACTCATTGTTCTCTCATACTTTGTCCTTCTGTCTCCTCTTTTCTTCACATGGCTTTCAGGTAATTATATATGTCATCTTTATAAAAATCAACAAATGATTCTTCAGTAAACTACTTTCCACGCGAGCATAATGACCTGAGTTTGGTACCCAGAAGCTAAATTTTAAAACCTGTCATAAAGGCATGTGTTACCTATTAGTGGAGTGAGACATAGGGATGGATAGATCCCTGAGCCTTATTGAGCACTGGTTCTGTCTAATTGGTGAATTCTGAACCAATCAAGAGACTCTGTCTCAAAAAAATAAAAAAGGTAGGTCACACCTAAGCTTTACCTCTCACCACTATAAATATGTATACACAATAAACACACACACACACACACACATACAAACCACAAACTCACACACACAAACACCCAAACACACATACACATGTACACACATACAGACACATTCACCCCCACACTCCCCCACACACGTCAATCAATCAGTAGACCAAAAATGATAGCTCATTAGAAATGGGGAGTCTGAAACAGCAGGATTCCCATGACTTCAAGGTCAGCCTAGGCTACACAGTGGCTACTTTTCAAAAAAAAAAAAAAAAAAAAAAAAAAAAAAAAAAAAAAAAAAAAAAAAAAAAAAAAAAAAAAAAAAAAAAAAAAAAAAAAAAAAAAAAAAAAAAAAAAAAAAAAAAAAAAAAAAAAAAAAAAAAAAAAAAAAAGGAAATCAAAGTAAAAGAAAACAATAGAAAGGAAAAAGGAGTAGAAAGTCAATGGAGATACTATCATAAATTTAGTAATATTTATGACACATACTGAAAACTCAATGACAATTTCAAGGAAGCCAATGTGACTTTAAATACTATAGTCATTTAATGTAAATGCTTAAAAAGACAAATTGATATTTTTGATACATGCTGCATGTATATGTCAAAATAAAAATCAACTAATTGACTAGTAATTAATATGACTGACATAATGGAAAATTGATCCTGACAGATGCAAGGTAGCTTCTCAGCATCATATTTATGTTGTCAACTGAGAGGGGAAAAGATAATTACATAAACTCAAGTAATTTCCATTTTTATCTATTTTTATTTATACTAACCTTGGTAACAGGAACGCTGGAGCATTCCTGCACATTGATAGCCTTATGAAATGAAAACATCCAAGTGTTTAAAATAGAATTAACAATGTAGAAGAGACACATAGTCTTCTTTGGTTTAGCTTTTGTTTCCTAGAGCATAAAGCAAGTTGAAATGCTTTATAGATTTGAGTTTGGGATGTAGTAGAAAATTCATAATATCAAAGCTGAGCCCAGTACTTATTATGGTGGAATTATGGCAAAAAAAACTGTTTAAAATAATACTTCCAAAAATACTTTCCAGCTATAATGTGAAGGCAGGAAACTCTCAAGTGAAAAAGGGGGAAAGGATTAGTCATGTGGAACAGAATGTCCTGAGAACAGCAATGGATCTTTTGCCAGGACACAATTATTGCCTGGTAGTATCAAGAGGATTTATGAAAATAAAGACCATATGAAGAATGTTAGGATGTTCCCACTGACCCTAAGGGACAACCACGGGTTAAACAGTCCATGTGAGTGAACCACAACCCCAGCTCCAAAGCTATGACTCACCAGCCTTGCTGCTTCTTGAAGGCAATAAGTCACCAGCCTCACCTACTCACAAACAGCTAGAACACAGAACACAGGATGAAAAGACAAGGGAAGACTTAAGAGCAGCCCCACACGGAACACTTTTTCACTGCGTATTAATTTCATTTCCTCTAAGGTAAAATCTGGCAAGGAAACAAAGTTGTGGGAGGAAAAGAAATTGGCTTTAGGGCAGGGCTTCCAGACTATTGTCCAGCTCTCTTTGAGCCTCCTGGCTGCTTTGGAAGATGCATATAGAACCACAAAGAACATAACACTGATCACTAACTCTCCACAGGCTCCTCTCACCCACAGTTTGTAGCCGATGAAAATCACTGTTTCCGTTTCTAACATTCCAAGATAAAGTAGCTATGAGAACTGGCATTCCAAACGTTTTTCCCCTTGCCTTTTAAATATGTCAAATACAAGACAAATAGTTCCCTCTCTTGCTATTTCTTCTTCTTCTCACCCCTCACGGAATTAATTAGTGGTGCTATTATTAATATTGTTATAGTTCAGTTTTATTAACATCATATAACAGAAAAAAAACCAACTTTTTTTAACCTAATAGAGAGGTCACAAGTATAGCTAATACCTTGGTAGGGTCTTTTCGTTACCTGACTTCACTTAAGAAAAAACACAGCTGACGTGCATGCAAACAATTTATCAGAATGAAATTTATCCTCACACTAATAAATTCCCAGGAAATTTAGGTGTAGAAAAGTAAGATCTGCATAAGGTCAAGAGATCAAATTTGGCTTTTTTGGTTCTCCAAGAGCAAAACTGTTATTCAAATCCAAAATTGTGGAATTCCAACTTACTTATTGGTGACTTAAGTTCCATAGATTCTGTATATAAATTCTTCAGTAACATTTAATAATCTGCTGTTCCTTTAAAGTTTTTCTCCATAATATTCCAATCTACTTGTGGCAGAATCTTTGATTAAAAATGAACAAACACATGAACTCAAAGCAGACAGCATTTGTTTGATCAGCAGATTTTTGATTAAAATCATTTCAACTAGCATATATTAATGTTACAAAATGATAAGCATCAGAAGACATGGTCTCATGTGTGATGCTTAAACTTTCTGCCTACAGTCCTCTCTTGTACCCAGTTCTCATGCAATTTCATTTCCTCCTCTAAACAAGCCCTTTCTGTTTTCAAGTCTACATGTATACATTTCAAGAGATTATCTGTTCACAGAGATAAAATATGTGATACTTATACAAAGTACTGCTCAAAATTAAAATGGCTGTTTAGTTCGACATTGATTACAGCACTTGATTAACTGAGGTAAGACTACTGTTTTGAGTTTGAGGCTAGTCTGGGCTACATAGCATAATTGTATTAAACCAAGAAAAGACACAAATTAATCTATCTTAAGTACATATTGCTATTTGAAGTACACTAATATGAAATAAATACAAGTATAGGATGCATAATTTCAGCAGTATGGTTTCTGCATAGAGTAAAGGATACAAGGAATGATGAGGTGTGAGGGTCCAGGTTCCTATTGGGGAAGTAAAACTATTGTCTATGATACTGTGATGAGGTACATACATCAGACATTCGGCAAAATACAGAACATAAAAATTGTGTCCTAAGTGAAGTGGGCTGACAGCCCATGATAATGTACTAACACTGGTTCACAAGTGCAGCAAACGCACCTCATCAATGCAGGATCTGTAAGAGGGGAGACCGGGGCAAGGCAATGAATGAGCAAATTCTCTGTGTTTTTCTTCTCAATTTTTCTAGAAAGCTCAGTTTTCTTCAAAACCTATAGTCTACTAAAGAAAAAAAAATTAAGATGGTTGTATTATTCTTAAGATATATTAGTGCCATATAATTACCAATGTAATAATTAAAAGTCATTTTAAAAGTTCGAGGCCAGCCTGGTCTAGAGAGTGAGTTCTAGGATAGCCAGGGCTATACTGAGAAACCCTGTCTTGAAAAACCAAAAATAAATGAATGAATAAATAAATAAATAAATAAAGTCCACAGTTTAAAAAATCATATGCATTTCTTTTATAAGACACACTGTCGGCTCTGCTGGCTCATGCTGCAAAAAGAATTGAACTTCCAAGTTTAAAGAATAATGTGTATTAAAAGATTAAAAAGTAATTTAAAATATTTTCATCCAAAATGATTTTTATAGTAAACAAGACCCTATATTAATCCATAGCAAAATAAACATCTAGGTGGATTTAAGACCAAAGACATGTAATATGAACATTATATATTATTAAGAAGCATAATTTTGGAGTGGGAAGAATAGAAAAGGTGTAAACATTTTATGGAGATATGCAAACAAACAAAAATTAGTGAATTCTCTCTAAACTGCCACCCTGTTTCATTCACTAACAAAGGGGTGATAAAGACAACAGTCCAAGATCTCTTAGGAATTGATAATGACTGAAACAACAAATCAAAGAACAAACATGAACAAACTATAAATATTCAAAAGTGCAAATTCAAATGCTGCAGTAAACAAAATTGTTAAAATTTACAGTAGTGAAGGAAATACTGTTCAAAAATATTATCACATCCTTGGGGCTAGAGAGCTGGCTCTGCTGTTAACGGCTTCGGCTCATGTTGTAGATGATCCAGGTTTCGGTCCTAGAACCCATGTCAGAAGGATGTCTTTCAAATTACAAGAGACTGGAATCATCTGGCATCCACTGGTACTTGAAAGTACATGCATATACTTGGCCACATGAACATACACATAAAAATAGTACACACTCTTAGAAAGAAGTGAGGGGAAGAGAAATAACAACTCCAGACTAGTGAAAATCCAAGAGGCTCTATACAATTTTTATAACAAGACAGTTAAGAGTTCTCTTAAAAATGGAGATGTAGCTGAACTATCAAGCTGTCTAAAGCAATAAATGTATTTATTCTATAGCACTGAAGAAAATTGTTCTATACACCGCCCATGTTTGTTCCCTTTGGGCAACCTCTATAAAATAAAACCAACAGGAGAGGGTAGTTGAGAGGCATGGGTGCTAAAAAGAAAAACATACTGGGAAATCAAAGCAAGAGTCAGAAAGACTCAGCAGTCTACTGAGTGTAAAGCAGTCTTCCGTTCTGCCTTCTGCAACGCTCACTCGCTCGTTAGAATGTCACTGACTGCAGAGAGTTTGGAATGTTGCAAATCTAGAGCCAGATTGTCATAGGTCATCTTTGGAGCCCTCTTAATAGTCATTTCTTGCCCTCCTCTGTGCCTGACCTAACCACTTCGTGACCATTAGATAAGTCATTTGGAATGTACAGACAGGACACTAGTTTCTAACCAACCAAAGGCTACCAAAGTAAAGACTGAGGCCTACAACAGAGGTCTCCCTGCTTAGCCTGCCTTCCTAAGGTTTGTACCTGAGATAGGTTTGGCTGCTTGTGTTGTAATGTTAATTTTGGTCCCCCAAACTGCTTACAGGAGCATCTCCATGTAAGACACTGAGGGACCCTCTCCACAGTTGGTTCTGCTTGGTAAATTAAGATTCAAGCAGAGAATAGCTGGGTAGGACAGACAGAATCAGGATGCCTGGGCTTAGGAAAGAGGAGAGGAAGAAGTGGAAACACCAGGAGTGGCACATAGGGCTGACCAGCCATGTAAGAATTCCGGTAAGTGGCCCTAGTGGCCATTTCACTGATTGGGTCTGGGGTAGCAAAGATGAAATACAAATTTTAAGGAATGTTAACTCTGGAATACTGGAGGGGAGTGTTTGCTAGCTGAGAGGAAGTTTACATGTGCCCATTCATTAAGCTTGTCAAGGCATATCAGAATTAACTGGGGTGTGTGTGTGTGTGTGTGTGTGTGTGTGTGTGTGTGTGTCTGTGTCTGTGTCTGTGTCTGTATTTCATTAGAGAATCCAGAGAGCTCTTGGGCAGATGCATGCTTGCTACCCATCCGGAGCACAGAGCAGGTTAACTAACTTGCCAATACATGTACCAATGTATTTGAAAAGTATCTTGATTTATAACTTTCATTGCTTCACTACTATAAAAATTTCATCAAACTGCTTTTACATTGGACCATAGAATTTGGGGTGACTTAAATTAGTGTTCTTCAGGCAATTGCCACTCATAGTTGATTCTGGAATAAGATTTCCTATATCCTTTGAAATGGGACATGGATATTTTACATGAACAGAAGGAAACAATATGGTCATATTTTATAAGAGTTCAAAACGGGCTGTAAATTTAGAAATTGAGATGGTAGACCTAAAACTAGGAGTTTGGAAAACACAGGGAAGAAAGGGTTGAGAAGTTCAAAGGAGCTGACCATCTAGAGTCATGTGTTATGTATTATCATTTTCCTTCTGTGGTTCTCATAAAGTATCCTGACCAAAAGCAACTCAGGCAAGAAATGGTTGGTTTCTACATTACAATTCCAGGTAACAGCCTGTGATGGCAGGGAGTTAAGGTAGTAGCAACTTAAACTGCTGATCACAATCCATCCACAGTCAAATAAAGTGAGAAATGCAAACGCACACGCTTGCTTGCTTGTTCTCAGCCAGCTTTTTTCATTTCTTAAACTGAGAATAACCTCTCCACCAAGGAAAGAAGCCACCGGCAATAGGCTTAGTCTTCTGACATCGATTAACAATCAAGGAAATCTGCCACAGACATATATACAAGGCTGTCTGATCTAGATAATTCTTCATAAATCCTCATTTCCCAAGAGATTCCAAGTTGTGTCAAGATGACAGTTAAAACTAGCCAACACAGAGCACTGAAAAGTGGGTTGATGGAAAGGACCAGGGAGAAGAGAGCTACCCACGAGTCAAAGGCTAGGGCCCTTTCCTTACAGCTATAAGAATAAACAATCCTGCAGGTTATGGACTGTGTAGAGTTGTGATAAATGTTCCTGTACTGCTTTGGGAGGCAATGATAGGTCAAAATGTTTCCTCTATGAAGCACTTACCTTGCCACATTTGAAGAATGGGATGTACAGATTCCCCATCATGTCCATTAATGTGCATCTCCAGAAATGTATAGGCCTAGGCCTAGATCTGTTTTCTGCTGAAGGAAGGTTTTTACATATATTTAAAGAGATTATTCATTGTTTTTGTAAAGAATAAATTGAAAAAACATAACCCATTGATCTCCATCTTTTGGTATCATAAAAATACTTATTGCTGAATATGTTTCCTAGAATGTGGCTATCTCTGATTTGTCAAATTACTTAGAGCAACTCATTTTATGTTTTAGTTGAAAGACAAGCACACTATAGTTCAATGAAATCAGAGGAGTTGAGGTTTACATAACCTCAACTTTTTTTTGTTAATGTAACAAATGAGGACAGGAAACTTAGATTGATTTTAAAAATTAGATAACTCAGAAGATCTCAGAGTGTCATCACAGTATCCCAGAAGTATTGGAGAGAACTTCAGTGTGACTAAGTAGCCTAGAGAGAAAGTGCATTCTCTTAACTTCTCAGATGTTTATGTTTTTTATATATACATATATCCATACAAATATGAAAGGGCTTGAGGCTGCCAGAAATGAGCATCAAAATACAACATAGGAGAGGGGGAGGGCTTATGTTCTCTTCATAAATATGATCATCGTTAAGCTTGAAGCCAAACATGCAAATTCTAACATTTTCCCTAAATCTGATACATAAACCGGAATCTTTTTGGAGAGGCTTAAAATAAGCAAAATGTGAAAACAGGGACAATTCTAAATTCCACCTGTGATTCCAGGGTCAGAACAGCAGTGGAAAATTCAAATTCAGCTTGTGGGTTTACAGGAAGCCATCCTGAGAATTAAAGAGTCTTAGGCTCCCAGAGAGCCCTCCTCCGAGTCTGAAGCTCTACCTGTCTCCTGGTTCAGGTTTTGCATTTTTAACAGGTGGTGGCAGGTGCTTGCAATATGCACATTGAAGCTTAATTTCCATCTGGGTGAACAAGAAGTCAGCTGCCCAGGGCAAGAGCTTATTTGCTGTGGACACAAGGAGGTTTGCTTAGAGAATGCCCAGAGTAAAGAGAATAAAGGCTTAACTGGGTAAAGAGGGAACACAGAAAATTCTCTGGGATTAGAAATGATGGGTTGGGCAAATATTCTTTACAGCATTTGATATTTGCAATATGGAAATGAAATTCAGAAAAACTGCTTCATGCACTTCTTAAATCTCAAGGTCTCCTGAACTTTCTTGAAACTGAAACATCTAAGTTACATTTATATGCAGTTTGAGTGTACCAAGCTTAATAGAATATAAGATATATTCTTTAAATAAAACTCTATAGACTGAGTTTTGTGGGGAAAAACGGAGTACTTTTTTGCAAAGAGTTATTATATAGTAAAGGACACTTACATAAATAAGGCTTTCTGGGGAAAATCAGTGAGGAATCCATTTTGTGAACAATCTTGTTATACAGAGCTACAAGACTTGGATGTCTAATTGCAGTTTTGTGAGTCACAACTTTAAAATTTGCCCAGCGGTAGGGAAGTAGGAGGGAAACTTGTGGGAGATTGCATAGTTCTGTCTGAACCCAACTAAAAGAAAAATAGCTCCATGAATAAAAACCAAAACTGTACATACATGAACTGAAATATGAAGTCTTAAATACATACATACACACACTTTTCAAATTTCTCATTTATTGTTTAAATACTTGAAGAAGCTGCCACGCTTAATAAATGACAGCACTCATTCCAGCCATTGAGACTCATTGGTCTTTATGTCTGCATGTCCTACAGAGGGTAAGAAGAGACTTTAGAGTGATTACCAGGGCAGGGCTCTGCCTGATTTGATGCTTTCTCTGCTGAGCCCCTTTTCCTATTTTAAGGCTTAGCTAAAAAGTCAGCCCTCTACAGAAAACTTGCCAATCTACAGGAAGATGTTCTTGAAAGCAGACATTTCATTGGGATCTTGGACACATAATCATTAGCTAGAATTTCAATCTATTTCTTATTGTCTTTCCTCCCCACTAGATTTAATCTGTTTAGAACGCATTCCTTTTCATACCTACATTTTCAGTTTTTCAAAGAAAAATTTACAACATAAGCATCAAAATGCAATTTCCTGTCCTTTGTGGTCATGGTATGAAGGTCCTGGTTTGTCCAGTGATGGCCATGGAAAGAAAACCTTTGAAAGAGCTACTGTCTTGGGCCGTATTAGCACACAGACTCCTAGCACTTGGAAGCAAAGGCAGTAGGATCTCTGGCACTTGAAGCCATTCTAGTCCACATGGTGAGTTCTAGGTTAGACAGGGTTACATAATGAGACCCTGTCTCAAAATATGAAAATTCAAGACATTTTCAATATTGTGGACAAAAATAAAAGTCAAGTTGAAGACTGATACATGATCCTACAAGAACAGCAACCATAGATCCATACAGAAGATGAATCAGAAGATAAGTCACCTAAATGCTGCAGTAGTGGTTTCAACAACACAGCTTTCACTGTGGACTGAGTTATAATAAATAACTAATGAATAAGATAGAGAAGTGATTTCAAGAGAGATAGAAGATCTTGCAACTTAGATAGCAGAGATACCACAGCATCTTCCTAGGAGAAAAAGTGAGTATCATCATAACTGGAAGGTAACAGTTTTAACAGATCATACCTCTCTGTAATATGAAGAAACTATTACATTACACAACCTTAGGGAAAATGTTCTAGAACATTACTTGGCATCTTCTATGACTCAAGGTTTAGATACTCCCAGATTATTTTGAGACCAGAAAATTAGAATGTTGTTAGAAGTTTTATTATTTCTCTCTTACTTGGTATTTATCAGACCAGTTTTTGTCTTTACAAGAGAAAACATGGCAGTCAATATTCCTGTTTTTTAATTCCACACTGATGCATCTCCTGCTTGAAAAAATAAAAATAAAATTCCATACAAGTTTTTGGTTGGCATTGTGTGGATAATGACCTGAACCTGAGACAATGCATGGACCCAAGTGTACTGTGGTTTGAAACTGCTGCTTGGTTTGGCCCTAGAAAAGATAGGGTTTGTAATAAAAAGAAATATATTAATTAACACAGCTACTTAGAAGA
Organism: Mus minutoides; assembly: GCA_902729485.2. NCBI lineage: Eukaryota > Metazoa > Chordata > Mammalia > Rodentia > Muridae > Mus > Mus minutoides. The sequence continues at coordinate 79,499 of LR749519.1, forward strand.
TTGATGTGGAAGTAAGTCTCATTGAAAGAACAATATGAAACCATCCCTAAAAATAAACAATAAATAGATGAATGCTTAGTAAATATACAATGAGTGAATACATGTCTCTCTCTTAGAATGAGTTCATTTGACAGGATGTCAGTAGTAATAAATAACCAGACAGGACTATCTGGTTTACCCTTCATTAATGGGAATCTGATATTTCCTGAAAGGAAATCTTTCGTGACTGTTGGAGCTGACACTGAGCGGTCCCATAATACAATCTAAATCCCATGATTAAGCAACAGATACGAAAACATTTATCTGTGCAATCTATTGGAGTTTTGGTTTCTGCATGCTAGCATTCTTCTCCCTCTTTTGTTTTTCCTCTTTGAAAATTAAATCCCTCACTGTTAGTGATCTGATGACAAAGATGAAGGATGACTTTCTAGTTTAATAACCTGCTGTAGACATGTTATTTAAACAACCTTAGTAGTGACCAAATGGGGTAGAGAATGACCTCATTAAAAGTAAAAATAAATAACTCTGGGCATGATTACAAGAAAAGGCTGACTGGAGATAGCAGAGCAGGTGAAGAACTAAGGTATCAAGGAGACGGGTACCACTCTTGATATCTCCCTGGCTTGGACAGGCTTTTGAATAGATACTTGGGGTTAGTGCAAAGCTATTTGAAATCCAATGAGTGAAGAGCAAATGCCACCAAAACTTGAATTATCTCTCTCTGTTTCTTCAATGCTCTGTCTCTGTCTCCTATCAATCAACAATCTTTCTGTACCCATGATTCTGAAACTCTAAAGGAAAGCTACATGGCATTGTGCCCAGATGGACAGGTGGCAAGGGAATAATGTGTTATTGTTTGCATTTGGTTGACTAGCTGCATTCTTTGTGGTTTGAGACAGGCACTCAGCAGATCTCACCCTCTGGTGTATACTCATGAATACCGAGATCGCCTAGGCAAAGATGAACTTCTCTAAAAGGGACACATGAATACCAAGTAAGTCCAGCTTGTTCCTATAAATGTCAGGCTGTGAACAACTTTCACACTCTCCATGACCCACTATTCTCTAGAATAGATATCATTTACCCTATATAATAAGGTTTGTTCATGTACATTATAAAACTGAATTAGCTCTGTGTTGCTGTGGCGCAGATGAACTTGTGGAAGCAAGTGTATGTGTATAAATGTATATGCCATTATTATTCATCCCACACTAAGGTTTTTAGATACTAGTGGCTCAGAATTTTTGATATATTTCAGCAAATGAAGTTTATCAACATTTAATTGAAAGCAGTTTAAGCATGCTGGAGTAGAAGGCACATCATTAAATCTCCATCACGGGACATGGCTATCTCATATCCTTTTTTCATTGGCTCTTGCATGGATGCTTTATTGACACTCTGCTGAGCAATACTGTATAATAACTCCAAGAATGAGAAGGCAAGTATTGATTCAGAAAGTACACCTAATCATGGCGCATATTTAAACAAAATAGAATATCAAAGCTGTACTTGTTAGAAGATAAATTATTTATTAACAATTCATTATATTTATAAGAGAACTCAAACAAGGAACATTTAAAATTATTTTCATTTTCGATATAATGTGTGAATTTATAATGTATGCTTATTTGGTGGTATAAATAGAATGTCTTTTTGCCAAGAATTCTGTCACTGTGGCAGTGTAGGCTTGCCTTGGTCACTTGGAAATGTATCTTCTAACCAAGTGACTCTTGATCTGCTGCATTTTAATGACACTAAGGACAGAGTCATAGCTGACATCCTAGCATTTCCTCCTCAATCATGTCACTATAACGTCTTTTAAGCTGAAGCTAAAGAAATAAAATTCCCTCTGCAGTATCAGTCCAAAGTTAGGCACCTAATATATTTTACATACTCTTGTCTATAAAGTCTCTAACAGGCATTTACTTCATCTTCATAATTATACAATTAGGAATGGCAGGGCATAGAACAGAACTGCTGTGTGCATCTCAAAGTGGAGCTGAAGTTAGTTACCAGCAAACAAGAGTGTTGTGACTGGCATCCAGTTCTACTTTTGAGGTCAGCGTTCTTTACCGTATTGCCAACCTGAACTGAGATACTCAAATGTACAACATCTTAGTGAAAAGAGGTTTGTATGAATCAAAAAACCTAGGCCCAGGTAAGAAGGGTTTAGTGACTATGAACATAAACATGGCTACCTGGGAAATAGCTCATGGACACTCCTATATCTACAAACACATTCTTACAGTACCTGAAACCACAGGCATGCACTTTGATCCCCTCTTTAGGAGGGTATGGAAAATCTTAGCAATGTGTTTCTAAGGCACTCAATTTTCTTTACAGTTCTGGACAAACCAGCTCTTCTGGGTTAAGCATTCATAGCATGTTCATGATTTTCAAATATTTCTTTCTTTTCTTTTGAAAACTTGTCCACCTCTCTGTGATTTTCCGTGCCTGACAGCTGAACCAAGAGCGTTAGCAATGTTGACATAGCCACAGTGTGTTCTTTTCTGTGTTCTGACAATGAAACAACACAAGAAATGCACAGGCCTCAGGTACACCTACTTTTGTCCGTTGGGGAAAGCGTCTCTGTCGAGAATGTTCTTGCAGTCTGTCATTTTAAAATATAACTTTTCTTACATTTCAAATTAATTTTTGAAGCTGTTTAATTCCTTTGACCATAGAGTTCTTAGGAAAATATCATAATTCACTATTTCTTTGGTTGTATTTGTTGAAGTCACCAATTCTGCATAAATGCTTTGATTCTAATTTCCTCAAAATTCTTCAGGAAAATAAATTCACTGACTGTATGCACAAACATACAGTGTGTGTGTGTGTGTGTGTGTGTGTGTGTGTGTGTTCAACTAGTTAATGAATTCCAGAAAACAGTGATATGTAATCATAGCTGCTAGGAACAAATGTAATAGAAATACCATTATCTCATGTTCGGAACAGACCATCCAGAAAAATACTGAAGCATGAATTAAGTGATGTAGAGAAAGACATTATGGTTGACCTAAATCTCATGTTTTAGAGCACGACCAAATGCAATGGACTCCTAAATAAACACCATGCCCCTTTGGGCTTGAAATATATATTAAATCATTAATGACAATACTTGTTAGAATTACTATTTTATTAATTTCTAGAAATTTAGAAAGTCCCTGGGTATTTTTTTTTAATATCAAGAATAATATCATAGTAACTTAGTACTGAGGCAGTACCTAGAATTCCAACTTAAGGCCTTGGTAATTGCTAAAAAATGAAATTAAAATTAACTTTCAAAGTTTCCCAGATAATATTAGATTAGAAACTGATAGTTCCAAAGCCAATTTTAATAGATTTGGCTTTTGAAATTGTAGGAATTGTGTTTGAAAATGAGTAACCATAATATTTCTCCTTAAAAAGTTAGTATGAGAAAGAAAAACAAGAAGAAAATCTCTGCATTCATCATTTTCTTTTTTTTTTAATTATGTGAAATTAAAAATTATTTTGTAGATTTCGTGTACTCCCTAGCTGTGGTCACCAGCTTCTATCTCAGCAAAGTTGCAATTATTAATGGAGAAATGTTCCAGGAAATCTGTCCTGCACCCTGTGTCAGTGAAGTGACTGGTCTCTGAGTATATAGTGGGACATGTGTGGAAATGTAAGGAGTTTCGGTCTGAAAGCACATTCTGTGAGAATACATAGCTGTATTGTAGCCAGCTACCACAGGCGTCACAAACACCAAGGTCTGCTTTGGTGAGAAAGAGGCGGGACAACTTCTGGGTACAGAAGGTGGGTCCTGTCACCATTGGCTCATCAGGGTGTGGCCATATCATCATCAGAGTCAGATCTACATCACACAAACTCAAACAGAAAAAGAGTTGCTGGCCACTGTCTTGAGTATCTTAAGAAAAGTAAACTTTGAGATGATGTGCTGGGTCCAGAATGAATCACAAATGCTCATCCGGGAAACACATTGGTTATTGGCACTGTACTGTTTATGAATTGTTCAAAGAGTTTTAAGCAAATGGGATGCCTTATCTACCCACTTACTCTTTTACAGACAGAAATTAACTCATTTAGGTAGAAACTAACATTGCTTGAAGTCCAGCACAAAAATCACTAAACCATATTGTATTTTTAAGATTACACTCTAATTTGGCCGGGCATGGTTGTGCATGCCTTTAATCCCAGCACTCGGGAGGCAGAGGCAGGCAGATTTTTGAGTTCGAAGCCACCCTGGTCTACAATGTGATTTCCAGGACAGCCAGGGCTATATAGAGAAATCCTGCCTCAAACAAAAAAAAATTACACTCTAATTCAAGATATTAAATAAAAGCAAGAATAAACCAAAAAGAATATTCATTTAAAAAGTTACAATCTAGTTTTTCAGCATACACATACATACATGTTTATTTTATCATTTTGGATTTTGAATAATGAAAGTGAACTTATTTGAGAAAGAGATTGATATGGGAAGGGGTTCTTCATTCATCAGTGTCTCTGAATCTCATTATGTGCTTTTAAAGTCATATGACCCAAGAGAGAAAAAGGTTAGACATATAATCTAATTTCCCTTTTAAGAGCTTGGCCCTTCATGAAAGATTAGATTACACTTCAAAAAACAGGCAAAAAGCAAATTATTTCTTATTCCATATCTAAATTTTGGTATAAGCTACTACCCAGCACCTGGAAAATACATAACATTTTATTGACAGAGGACTATAGTCATTCTTAATATCTATGAAGAATCGATTCTAGGACCCCTACAGATATCATTATCAAAGCATCCACAGATCCTGTATATGTTTGTTAAGCAGACATAGACCACCCCCCAAAACACGCACACACACACACACACACACACACACACACACCACACATACACACAAATGTGCATACACACACACTACACACACACCACACATACACACAAATGTGCATACACACACACCACACATACACACAAATGTGCACACACACACACCACACACATACAAATGTGCACACACACACACACCACACACACACACCACACATACACATAAATGTGCACACACACACACACAACACATACACCACACACACACACACACACACACATACACACACACTCTTACAATGTACCATAGAATGTAAATGCAAAGTAAATAAGTGTTATGTGCTACATTTCTCAGGGAATAATCATAAAGACTTCTCAACATGTTCAGAACAGACACAGTTTTAGTGCCTGAATATTTTTATTCACAGTTGGTCAAACCTATGGATATTGAAGCTGGCTACAGAGAGGGTCAAACAATCTATGTTATAAAACAGAAATCAAAGGACTGTCCTTATGAAAACGGACTGAAATGAAAACAAAACTATTAGAAAAAAATTGCCAAAGATGATGTAAGGTCAGAAATGTCAATGCTAAGATAAAGAAGGCAAGACAGGCAGCAGCTTGGGATTCTGTAAGTGAGGTATCAACATTGGTGACTGGAAGATCTGCAGTGCCCCATGAGTGTTTCCTCTAAGTCTAAACTATCAAGGCACTTCCTGTGTGGTTACCATAGAAATAATTATACAACAGGACTTTGAGTTTCAACACTTAAAGCAGAAGCACCATTTTCTGTTTGCTCTCAGATCCTGTAATTCCAAAGCAATTGAAAAAAAAAAATTAAAAGCAGTAGTGACCATTAAGGGCTCCATTGTCAAGCCAGGAAGCATGCTTGATTGAGAAAGTGAAGTTAATGGCTTCTTTCCAACCTCCAGGTAATAGCAAATGTCAGAAGAAACAGGAAGTCAGAGACAGTCAAAGGGGAGGTAGCCTGATTTAGTCAACGAACTAGAAATAAGTATTATATCAATATTCAAATGAAATTTTTTGGTTGAAACTCTCAGAAATTTAAAGCCACCTTTTTGCTAACAGCATATCCACTTTGATTATTTGCACACAAGTTTCTATTCTTGAAAATTCCACATTTCTGATGAGTATAGAGGCACATGTAGGCATGTGCACATACTGGCACACACATTTGTATACACACACGTTCCATCTATCTATGCTCATGAGAGCTACAGTATTCTGCAATAAATTATGTTATCTGGCACACAATCTCAACAGCCTTTCAAGTCTAGCTGGGTTAAGACATGTTGATAATATCCTTATGAAACCCATAATCACATTTCCCAGTTTGGTGTGGTGAGTTATGGAAGGGTCCTCTGATGGCAACAGTATTTTGTTAGACATTGTAAAGAAACAGATGACAAAATTACTGCACAAGAGCCTAAATTTCAAGAGTATATTTTATTTTTTTCTTTTTCTTTTATTAGATATTTTCTTAATTTACATTTCAATTGCTATCCCGAAAGTTCCCTTTACCCTCCTCCCACCCTGCTTTCCTACCCACCCACTGCCTCTCTTCCCAATGATGGCCAACTAGGCCATCTTCTGTTACATTTGCAGCTAGAGACACAAGCTCTGCAGGGTTCTGGTTAGTTCATATTGTTGTTCCTCTTATAGGGTTGCAAACCCCTTCAGCTCCTGGGATACTTTCTCTAGCTTCTCCATTGGGGGCCCTGTGTCCCATCATATAGATGACTGTGAGCATCCACTTCTGTATTTTCCAGGCACAGGCATAGCCTCATACGAGACAGTTATATCGGGGTCTCTTCAGCAAACTCTTGCTGTCATATGCAATTGTGTCTTGGCTTGGTGACTGATTATGGGATGGATCCCCGGGTGGGGTCGTCTCTGGATAGTCCATCCTTTCATCTTAGCTCCAAACTTTGTCTCTGTAACTCCTTTCATGGGTATTTTGTTCCCTATTTTAAGGAGGAATGAAGTATCCACACGCTGGTCTTCCTTCTTGATTTTATTGCAAATCAAAACAACCATGAGATTCTACCTCACACCAGTCAGAATGGCTAAGATAAAAAATTCAGGTGACAGCGAACGCTGGCAAGGATGTGGAGAAAAAGAAACACTCCTCCATTGCTGGTGGGATTGCACGCTTGTACAACCACTCTGGAAGTCAGTCTGGCGTTTCTCAGAAAATTGGACATAGTACTACCAGAGGATCCAGCAATACTTCTCCTGGGCATATACCCAGAAGATGTTCCAACTGGTAATAAGAACACATGCTCCACTATGTTCATAGCAGTCTTATTTATAATAGCCAGAAGCTGGAAAGAACCCTGATGTCCCTCAACAGAGGAACGCATACAGAAAATGTGGTACATTTACACAATGGAGTACTACTCTGCTATTAAAAACAATGAATTTATGAAATTCTTGGGCAAATGGATGTATCTGGAGGATATCATCCTTAATGAGGTAACCCAATCTCAAATGAAGCCACTAGATATGCACTCACTGATAAGCAGATATTAGCACAGAATCTTAGAATACCCAAGAGTGTATTTTATTGAATAGACTGGTTTTTCTTTTCACTTATCTAATGTTGATAACTTAATTTTCAGGCTGCAGAGCAAACAACTAGCTTTATTATGTGTGTTTACACATTCCAGTTTATAATTCCATAGTAAATCTACTATCTAATTAAGCTTATCTCAAGGATTTAAAGTGATTCAGCCAATTAAAGAGCTGATGCATGAGTGTTGTAATGTTTACATTTCAATTAATAGTCATAAGCACAGGTATGTCATGCTTAATAAACGAAAATATTAAAATAATAGATGGAAATTTCTAACAAATAATTTTAGGCATAGAACACCTCAACAAATTCTGAGACATAAGATATTAATCTTATTTGCAAGGGTCTAGGGGACTATTTGAAAAAAAAAACTGACTTCTTTAGATATAAATTAATAAACAACCACTCAAAACTGGGCAGTAGGTAAGCTGGAAAACTTTGTAAAGAAGGGTAACTAACCAAAATTGGGGACCACATAAGGATCTTTTTTTGAAATATAACATATAAAATATAGCTCATATGAAAGTAAATTTCCAAAGTATTCCAGAACTGAGAAGTAAAATTTGCATAGACTGTATCAAGTGTAAGTCCTGAGTTTAAGTTTAAAATGTAAGTTCAATGTGAAATGTGTAAAGTTGTATGTACTGAAATCTCTGCTGTACACATTTATTGTAGGCAGGGCCTTGATCCTATGCTCAAGAATACCACTCTCCATCCTAGCTCAGTCCTGGCTAGCTTAGAGGTAAGAGTTATCTCAAATCCCTCCAGTTAACAGAGTCAGCTGGTGTTACATAACAGAATAACTCCAGCATGCTGTTTGCTTCTCTGGGTCTTTTGAGCTCTTGATCAAAATTCCTCCAAGGCATTTCTGTCATGTCTACTTAATTTAATGCATGACTTCCCTTTCCCCAGGCCCAAGCTTATGGTAAGCATCCAAACCAAAAAGAACTGTTCCCTGTACCCTTGCCAGGAAGGTTTCAGTCTTGGGCTGAGGATTCCTTACTGACAAATTCATACTTAATACACTCATCTTTCACCATTCTCAACCCTCAACCCTGTCTTACACTATCAAGATCTACTCTCAAAAATACACTTACGATTCTCTTTGCTATATATTAATTATGTCTTGAAGTTTCCTTGGGGAGCAATTCCATTTTGTACTTCTCTGATATATGTCATCCTAGTTATGGAACAAAAAAGATAGATAGATAGGAGAGGAATTAAAGAGAATAAATATTATCTTCCAAGTATTCCATCTGGGTTGAAGCATTGGCACACTTACCATGCCAGAGAAGGTTATTCTCCTATCAAGTCCCTCCTATAGGACCAGGTGGTGAGGAGAGAAGGCAGTGGGCTCCCCTTCTTGAGCAAGCACGCCTATGATTCTCATTCAGTCTTAATGGTTCACTCCTGTAGTTGTATTCATTGAGCAACAAATGCCATTCTAACAAGAAACATTAAGTTCATGTATACTTGTATGATGTTTTAGAATAAGTTCTACCATTTAATCATGAGTTCAATCTATCTTTTCACTGTAAAAACTATAGAGGTAATTAAATACTGTCTTCTATTCTTCACACTTTTACACCCTCATCCAGTTTGTTATTGACAAATGTGCCCTTGTGTCAATTTCCTTCTTCTGCAAAAGGCAACATTTTGCAATAACCAAGCCCTGTTAGTTAGTATCAGTCCTTTATTTCAGAAAGGCCTGGGTGTTGAAGTTTGATCTATTGCTATGTATTATAAGGCTAAATTCCATACCCTTGTGCAAATCTTGTTCTTTGGTTTAAAACTATTGGTTAAATAAAATTAGCAACAGCCAATTACTGGAAGGAGGAGAAGGTAGATGGATTTGGAGAAACCTGGCTGGAAAAGGAGAGATGGAGAGAAGAAGCCACCATGAGGGGACATGGAACAGGAGAAACAAGTATCTAGGGTAACCTCTGAGGAGGTACCCAGATCAGCAGTTAGAAGAGTTGATTAGGGATTACCTCCCCAATCACTATCAAAGCCAAATAAACTAACCATAGTTGAAGTCTCATTTATTTGTTAGCTATAGGGGAACAAGCTTAAATTAGTTGAGCTACACTTGGGACCTCATCACAAGGCCAAAAGGGCCTGGTTATATTAACTAGATGGGAAATAAGCCTCTGAATCTATCTGTGAGGGGTTGTTTTTTGTTTTTGTTTTGTTGTTATTGTTTGTTTGTTTGTTTGTTTTTTAGAAGGATTAGTTTACATGGGAAGACCCATCTTTCCAGAGCTAAACTACTGGACTTCATAAAATGAAGAAAGATGATTACCTGCATTCATTTGCCTCTGCTTCTTGACTGTGGCTGCAATATTAGCGACCACTCAAGTTCCTACCACCACAACATTCCCTCCATGATGGGTCATACCTGTAAACTCTGAGCCAAAATAAACCTTACATTCCCTGCTTCCTTAAATTATTTTGTAAGGTAATTTGTTCCAAACGTAAGAGAATGCTGTATCTTCTGGAAATGGAATGACAGATTGTTGAGAGACATCCTGTGGATCTGGAAACCAAACCTGGGTTCTTTGCAAGAACTACTGCTTTTAAACACTGGGCCATCTCTGTAGTCCATTTAAGGACATTTCTGAGAGTTTATTTGTCTTTAAAAGTGGAAATAGATTGCTATCAAACTGTAAAAGGATCTGCTTCTGTGAGCATTTCCTAAAGATTGTTTAAGAAGCACAAGGAGATGGTCCATTTCATTTGGGTCTCTTACCAGGTTTCTTAACATTAAGAAAGAAAGGACAATAAATGTGACAGTAGAAAGGACAGAAATGTAACTTATCACCTCTAGAGTCAGGAAGTTCCCAACCAAGGATCTGACTGGCTCTCTCCCTCTAGGCTGTGAAGGTGAATCTGTCCCTTCTCTCATGCATATTTTGTCACCCCTTGCCATGCTTTTTCAGTCTTCTGTCTATAGATGCATCTAATTTCCGACTTTGTCTCTGCATGGGCATATCTGCTTTGTGCTTCTGTGATGACATGATGTATCCTTTAGTAATATTCATGAAAAGAAAGGTATCAGCTCAAGACCCCAAGTTCTCAGCACAAAGGAGATTTATTTGCTTCAGAGGGACAGAAGGCAGGGAAGCAGACACAAGGGGAAAAAAGATAGGACAAGGAAAAAGGGAAGAAAACAAGAGTTATTTGTACCAAAGTGGGACAATGGATTACCTCTGGGTATGCAGGAGACAGACAGGGAACACAGGAAAATGGCAGGCTACAAAGGTACTAGGGGAAATCCCATGCTAGGATACGGTGCTCTTTCCTAATTGAGCACATTAACCAAGTGAGACAAAGGGGGCCCTCAATTTCTGGACCTCAATTCTCCAACAGCTAGATCCAGCAACCAGCCTCAGGAGGAGAAGTAGTCAAACAAGGAAATAGACCCTGAGGGGTCGATAGATAGATAGATAGATAGATAGATAGATAGATAGATAGATAGATAGATAGATATAGATATAGATATAGATATAGATATAGATATAGATATAGATATAGATATAGATATAGATATAGACATAGATATCGTCTCTTTTTCACTGCACTTGACTACTTATATCATATATAACACACCGAAGCTTCTCTAATGAGGATAGAAAGATATACTCTATTAGTATAGCAACAAGTCATCAGGAGTCTTTTTAATACTATGTCCAGTTAGAAAATTTATTAATCTGTTTATAAGTAAACACAGAAGTTTTATTTATTCCCCTTCTCTTTATGTAATTTTTTCAACAAAAAAAAATTATTTTTAGAGAAAGGACAGTAATTATCGCAGTAACCACCTCACTTTTATCATAAGCATCCTTTAATATTTTCTGCCTCAGAGCTGAATGACCAAATTTATTTCTTCCTCATTTCCCTGTAAGCTTGTTGTGAATCCTTATCACTTTTTTTACCTAGTAAAAGACCAATAAATGCTAATCATGATGACTAGTTAGACCCCTATTGTGTCAGTTGCTTTTCTGTTATTGTGATAAAATATCATGACCAGAGATTTCTTAAGGAAAAAAGTTTATTTTGTCCTCAAGGTTCCTCAAGAAACATCCATCCAAAATGTTAAGTGAAAGAGGACAACAGGAACAAGAAACAAGTGGAAAACAGCAACATGTATACAGGAAACAGAAAGGAAGTTGGTAGTGGGGAAGATTGTAAGATCCCCAAGCCCACACTTAGTGATGGCTTCCTCCCACAAGGTTCCATGTCCTAAGGGTTCCTTAGCTACCTAAAACAGCACCACCTGCTAGTAGACTTCAATACATGAAGCCTTTAAGACTTCAAATACATGAGCCTATGAGGGATATTTCTCATTCAAACCCCTCTTGGAGCTCTGAACTGGGCTCACTGTAGGTTGAAATTATACTGTTTTTTCCTTGTCATACTTTAATAACGACCCAGTCATCTTCCTCTCATTAATGCAATGTTTTCTCTCTTAATGTCATGTGTTGTCACCAAATTCAATGTCCTAAATGAATAACTCTGGTCCATTTATATTGGTGATCAAATATCTTTAATTAGTTCATACTAAAAAAGACTCTCGCCATTCCCTGTATCTGCAACTACTTCCTCTCTCTAATTTTAGTTCTTCCTCATAAACTTCTTTGTTTTTTGCAGTTTTATTTTTTTCCAAATTTTATTAGATATTTTCTTCATTTGCATTTCAAGTGTTATCCAGAAAGTTCCCTATACCCTCCCCCCTCCCGGCCCTGCTCCCCTACCCACCTGCTGCCACATCTTGGCCCTGGCGTTCCCCTGTACTGGGGCATATAAAGTCTGCATGACCAAGGGGCCTCTCTTCCCAATGAGGGCCAACTAGGCCATCCTCTTCTATATATGCAACTAGAGACATGAGCTCAGGGGGTACTAGTTAGTTCATGTTATTCTTCCACCTATAGGGTTGAAGACCCCTTCAGCTCCTTGGGTACTTTCTCTAGCTCCTTCCTTGGGAACCCTGTGTTCCATCTAATAGCTGACTGTGAGCTTCTATCTCCATGTTTGCCAGGCATTGGTATAGTCTCCCATGAGACAGCTATATCCGGGCCCTTTCAGCACTATCTTGCTGGCATATGCTATAATGTCTATGTTTGGTGGCTGACTGTGGGATGGATCCCTGGCAGCCGCAGTCATTGGGTCCATCCTTTGGATTCAACTTCACACATGATCTCTGTAACTCTTTCTTTTTTTTTTTTAAGATTTATTTTATTTATTATATGTAAGTACACTGTAGCTGTCTTCAGACACTCCAGAAGAGGGCGCCAGATCTCGTTACAGATGGTTGTGAGCCACCTTGTGGATGCTGGGATTTGAACGTATCACCTTCGGAAGAGCAGTCGGGTGCTCTTACCCGCTGAGCCATCTCACCAGCCCCTCTGTAACTCTTTCAATGTGTGCTTTGTTCTTAATTCTAGGAAGGGGTGATATGTCCACATTTTGATCTTCCTTCTTGAGTTTCATGTGTTTAGTAAATTGTATCTTGGGTAGTCTAGGTTTCTGGGCTAATATCCACATATCAGTGAGTACATGTTATGTGAGTTCTTTTGTGATTGGGTTACTTCACTCAGGATGATGGCCTCCAGATCCATCCATTTACCTAGGAATTTCATATATTTATTGTTTTTAATAGCTGAGTAGTACTCCATTGTGTAAATATACCAAATTTTTTGTATCCATTCCTCTGTTGAGGGACATCTGGGTTCTTTCCAGTTTCTGGCTATTATGAATAAGGCTGCTATGAACATAGTGGAACATGTGCCCTTATTACCAGATGGAATATCTTCTGGATATATGCCCAGTAGAGGTATTGCAGGATCTTCTGGTAGTACTATGTCCAATTTTCTGAGGAACCGCCAGACTGATTTCCAGAGTGGTTGAACCTCATAAACTTCTTTAGAAACCCTATATCCCAATTTAAAGTTTGTTGGCCATTTTTTTAAAGTATTTAAAATGCCATCCTACATATCACTCTGTATAATTGTCTTAGTTAAGAAGACTTCTACCTTTTGTCTCCATGTTGACCTTTTAAATAATTCTTACCAGACTTTACCTTCTAACATCTGGCTTTATGACTTATGTACCTACCTTGTCTGTCTTCATAGCTTATGGGTTCTTTGGGGAAGAACTGATATCTGGTTCACTACTTTCACTCCCAAAGCATTATTCATATCTCAATAATCAATTGCAGGCCATATGAATGTATTAATACTTAAAATCTTTTAGGGCAGAAAAACAATGAATCTATCTACTTTATGTGGAGACTATTTTTCTTATCAGCAGTATGGTAGCTTAATTGTGATATGACTTCTGGAGAACAAAGGAGCCTGACACCACCTCCAAATGTCTCAAGATTCCAGTCACCCACCTGTGGAAAGTGCTGATGGCTGTTATTGTTACTCTGCCTAATAATAGCTTTGTTCCATGAGTTCAAAGGGTAGGAGCTTGTTTAATATAGTTATCTATCTTACCTGCTACCAATCAAGAGCTTAAAGGCTGACCCAGAGGGAGGATGGAGAAACATATAGAAGAATTAAGCCATAGATGAAATCAGTTGGAAACAAATACCATGGCAGTCCTGATGCTCTGTTGGAAATATTTCAAAACTAGCTCTCTGAGCCAGGAAAAGTCCTTGTTTGTCATATTTTCCATCATTTCCACAGCCATGTTACCAACAATTGCTGGACGTGGAATTGGAGAACACGTGCACCTGGGCTGTGACCAAGGTGTTATGAAGCTACTTCATCACACTACTACATAGATGCCATCCTTCATTGTGTGGGAAGATGACCTGCACTGCATGAGGCAATTTATGAAATTGGTGCTACATTTTCATAGAAATTACTTTCTCCCACCCAGGTGTGGCATGTAGAAATCCTTTACTAATGGTGTGAGGTCAATCAGCTCGGAGATATACGCAGAGCATAAAAATGTCATCATGATAAGCCTCCTTGAAGCCGCCATGATGGTCCTCTGTGTGGAGCTTAGGGAAGGGATGGAGCAAACCCTTGTACAATGCAGGTCAGAGAACCTTACTTACTCATTTGCTCTTCTGCTTTGCAACTACCAACATTTCTCCTGGTTTTTTCATTTTCTCCTGCTTTTTTACTTTTTTATGTGAGAACGTAAGTCTATCTCAGTGAGTCAGATTTAAGCTACATACATTCCACCCTGATCTCTGTTCTGGGGAGTTGAGAGAATGTTAAAATATGCTTTTGATTGTCAGTGTTCTAAATTACTTAGGATGATCAAAGAAAGAAGGTCTTGCAGGATGAAATATGGCCGACAGGCAGCAGGGAGGACCAACCTTGATGACCTCAACTGTGAAATTCAATGGAGAAGCATATTTATTAATTGTTACACAGACAGCTTGGGGGGGGGGTGGTGTAAAACAAGGTGCTAATGCAAAAGCCCTTAACCTAATCTATGTTTGGTGATGGAAAAACACCACGTCCTGCAGATTTTGTCCTTACTGTGCACTGTTTGCCCTACTCAATAATGCAAGACATTCCAAGTGTGCCAGGGTACTCCTATGACCAAAGTCATGGAAAGACTCAAAAGCTTCTTTAGAAAAATTCATCTATAGATAACAGAAAATAACCACTGATTTCTTCAAGGTCACAGAACTTCCACAAACAACTATTCATTCTGATGTATTCCCTGGATACAGTGAAAAACAGCTATTGCATTCTAATGTTTACCTTAGATACAACGATTCTAGAATTCACTTGATGATCTATTCATATATCCACTTTCTCTCTTGTTACTAAACTGTTCTATCAACTGTCTCTCTAAACGCTTTGCTGTTGCTGTTCCTAAGATATAGCACAATATTTCCTTGTTTTACTAAAATTTCACCTTATAACTTTCTAAATAAGATCATCTTTAAACCTCATTAATTATTCAATTGTGATTGTATCATTTCTTACTATGCAAGGGACATAGCTGACACTCTAAGTCATAACCATGTCTACGTAGTGTATTTATTAATTATATTGATTCAGGAATAAAAGTGGTAAATAGTTCCTTTTGCAGGAAGTTGTATACTTGATTTTAATTATGAAGCATAGATTTTACCAGATATTTATGAAATAAAGTCAGAGTTTAATATGTTTTTGAGTTTAACATTTTTAATTAATAAGTCTTATTGACATAAATGAGCATTGGAGGTATTCTGTATATTGTTTTGTCACAAGATAGAGATATTTGCAAGAGGGAACCTCAATGGAGAGCATGTCTCCACAAGGTTGGCCTGTGGAAAAGCCTGTGGACTATGTTCTTGATTCACAATTGCAATGGGAAGGCCCAGCTTACTGTAGACAATTATGTCTCTGGACAGCTGGTCCTGGGCTGCATGGGAAAGCAGGCTGAGCAAGACATAGAGAGGAAGACAAGTGTCACTCCATGGCCTACTTCACTTCCTGCTTTGAGTTACTGCCTTGACTTCTCATGATGATGGACTACAAACAGCACGATTAAATAAACTCTTTCCGCCCCAATTTTCTTTCATGTTTATCACAGCAATATAAAACCGAAGACTGCAAGATAATGAAAGAACATTAAGTAACATTGAATTTTGTAATGCAGATAATATATTAGTTTTATACATATTGGTGTAATAGAGAACCAGAAATTTTACCACAGTAGCAAGAATAAAAAGACTTATTACAACAAATAAGTTCCACTCACTAATATTATTTCTGGGTTCTGTTACAGTCAAGTAAAAACCTACTGATGTAATTTTCATTTTAAAAAGGGAGGCGACATAAAAATCTGTTCTGATGTCATCAAAGTCTTCAGGGTTACATTACTAAGTTGAGGAATTTCCAGAGAGGAAATGATGAGCTAATTATTTGTTTCCAGAAAGCAAGCATACAGTAATTCAAATCAGGATTTAAGCAGAGTGGACTTAAGAGCTCTTAACTCTATCACCTGCGGCCAACTTGGATTAGTCATCAAGCTAAGATGCTGTTTCCAGGGTGTGAGGGAAAGACTGTCTTCTCCCTGACCTGCCAGCAGACCAGGAGTAAAGGTGCATGACTGTTGCCTGTGGGAAGGAAGCATTACGTCATTTTATGATATCCCAATGACTACACAATGCCTAAAACCTACGCATTCTAAAAGCAGGATAATGTGAGATTAAAATTGCTTTTTCATGTGATATTATTGCTGCATTTCTTTGGCTTTGATATGATTTTATGACTGTAATTCTGTTTATACATAATTTAAATATGTGAGTGCATAAAAGAAATGGCCTGAATTATTATACGATCCTTTTAATTTTCAAAGAATCTAATATAATGACTTAATGTTTAAGACATTTTACCTCTTTATTGAGCTAAATGCAAATATTCGGTATATTGGCTGCTTCTGAGGAGAGTTACAAATTTAAGCATTGTTTTCCCCTTCTAAAAATTGAAAATATATTTACAAGATATTGGAGGCTTGAGGAAATACTATGAATCTCTCAAGGAGCTATGGATTACCTTAAAAGGCTAGGCAACAGAGCCATGGAACAGGAAGTCTGCCCCGGATGCTATCCTGCTGGGAATTGGCCCTCAGTAACAGATCCATCCACCCTGATGAGTCATGACATTAAAAATGATGAAGAAAATGGACTGGGTAAGCCATGATTAATTGCTGAATGGGATGAAACGCAGTAGTTTCAAATAGTTTCTGGGCAAAAGATAGAAGTTAATGTTAATTTTTTGTTTTTGTTTTTGTTTTTGTTTTTGTTTTTTTGAGACAGGGTCTCTCTGTGTAAACCTGGATGTCCTAGAACTCACTCTGTAGACCAGGCTGGCCTCAAACTCAGAAATTTGCCTGCCTCTGTCTCCCAAGTGCTGGGATTAAAGGCATGCACCACCACGCCCGGCGTTAATGTTAATTTTTAAAGTGGTGTCTATACTTTTAGTACATTGTCAATATCATTGACATTAATGTTAATTTTTAAAATGGTGTCTATACTTTTAGTACATTGTCAATATCATTGACGTTAATGTTAATTTTTAAAATGGTGTCTATACTTTTAGTACATTGTCAATATCATTGTCTCAAGTTGTGCCCTCTCTTTTACTTTTCCAAGGGTTTTCATACATGTATGTGCAACAAAACATTAACACTATTTTGATATTAAAATGCTATGAACAATTTTTTTTAAGTTTTATTTATTTATTTTTATGCCTGAGTGCTCTATCTGTATATATACCTATATGCCAGAAGAGGGCATCAGATCCCATTATAGATGGTCATGAGCCACCATGTAGTGGCTGGGGAACTGAACTCATGACTTCTGGAAGAGCAGTGTTCTTAACCACTGTGCCATCTCTCCAGCCCCAGCTATGACTAATTTTAATGGTATATAATTTTACTCCTGCTTATTTTACTAGTCTGGTAGACTGATATTTTCTTGCTTCTTTCCAATAGTGGAAAATGGACATCTGCAAATAAACTTAAATGGAACACTGAACAACACAGCTAAGTAAAGCTGGAGAATCCATAACAGAGGGAAAATTGTAACAAGCATTTATAACAACTTCAAGGGAATGATAGAAACAGTAGAATGTGTAGTAAAAATGTATCCTATGTAAACAGTCTTTTCAGTCCACTCACCTTACACCAATGGCATAGGGTATTGTGACTGGGACCTGCATCCAGAAACCTCACCTGAGGAGGACGTAAGAGTTTCTTTTTGTCCAGGATCATTGATTTGGCATCTCTGCAAAGCCATCACTCTGTGCCAGTGAGCATCTAGCCTCTGCTAGTCTGCATAACCATCACTTAAAGGTGCTTGGTTTGGAAGCTGCTGTGTTGAGATGAAGGATCTGGGGATGGTGTCTAAACTCCTTGCTGATGAGGTTTACAAATAATGGGTGGACTGAGCAACAGACCTTAGACCTGCTTTATACATCCTCAGTTCCCAGACAAACAGCTCAGGGCAATATGATTTCTCTGTCCAAAGGACTATGGATTACAGACACTTCTCTCTTCCAGGATACAACATGTAAAAGCGGGATTGAGATCTCTATGCCTGTTCTTCAACTGCTGTGGCTACTACTGTTCCAAGAAACAGAATAAGAAAGTTAAAGACAACAAGAAATGAGTCTGTGAGGCCCAAAGTGAGTGGTCTGGAAAATTACTGGGCTCACTCACATGGATATAAGGGTGAGAAGGGAAAAGCTGTATGACTAAGTCCTGGGATTTGGGCATTGGGTCCAAAGCATAGTCTAGCCCGTATTTACTAACATCAGAGTGAAGACAAGAACTAACTTTGCCTAAATTTTGCATCTAATCCATTCAGGAACAGACTAAATCTCGTCCTGACTTGTTGTTTTCCTGTAAAGACTACTCGAGCTTTTATCCACTTGATCAACATGTATGTTCATAGTAAACCTGAGTAACCATTTTTTCACAGTGAATAAACTATTTTTAATTATCCAGATCTTATTTAAATGCATATTCCTGGCCAGTCATTTGTCATCAATCTTGACTACCTGAGGTTAATATGAGAGACCCGGGGCCTTGCAGAAGGAGAAAAACAGTTCCCTCAAATTGTCTCCTGACATTCTTGAGTGAGCTGCATTGGCACATGCAAACACACACACACACAAACACACACACACACAAACACACACACACACACATAAATAAATAACTAAATAATTAAATAAATAAATAAATAGAATAAAACCTAAAACATTAATATTCCTAATTGTGTATTCTGCCACATAGAAAAATATCTAAACATTTAAATACCTTGACTTTTTTAATACACAGTCTCAAGGATAGCTGACTAAGAAGATAGTATGCGAGCAAGTTACCAGACCCATAACTTTCCCTCACCTACCAATTTACCCCATATATATTTAAAACCAATATACACTTGACACAAGACTAAAATATTTTTAGGTTGTAAATCATATAAATTCCCCCAATTTGTGACTCAGCATCTCATTTTCCATAATACACAATATTATTTGTTTCTTATATATTCAAAATTTTTCATAAATGAAAGGGGCTCACCATCTATGAGACATGAAAACTTTTGTACTGCAAATTCCTAGTATCAGCAAGGATCTAAAACTATCTTAATATCTGAATTATGTTCTGTAAAATATTAAATTACTTAAGGGGACATAAATTTCTCATTAGTGTGAAGTCTGCACAACAGGACTGTGGCATGTGAGGGGAGGGACACTGTGATTTTACATTTATACTTTTCTTTGTGTTTTGAGTCCTTGGGTTTCAGTCAGGATGTGTGAAGTCACATTTATGACTCAGGAAGTCACTTTTCCCTCTCAGCCAGTGAGTCAAAATGAATGGGGAGTTGTCTAGAGCTAAGCATAGATTACCACAAAGAGAACACTGAGCCACCAAATACTCCCCTTTAGAACCCAGAGCAGGAAATAATGTGACTAAGTACTATTTGAAATTTACAGTAGTCGTCAGCTTATTCCAAACAGAAACTTTCAACAACCAAAACAACCTAAGAAGTTCAGGTGTGTCTTAAGAATATGGAAACACCAGTCATATTCTCAAATAACTAACAATGAGACTATTCTGTTTATATTTCTTCAATACCTTTGAACATGTAAGTCTTTTGAATATGTGATCCTTCATAGCGTTCAGGAAAAATGTCAGCCAAATATTCACAAACTCTTACCTTTTGTGTTTTTGTTTTTGTTTTTGTTTTGTTGGCCATGCAGTCCTTGGTCTCCGGAGTAATATGTGGGAAGGGAAAACCAAGGTTTTGAATATTCAGGAGCTCAGACCCATCTCCTTATATTGGCTTCTTTTGGTCAGGAGCCACTGCAAAAGCAAAGCACAGAGGTAAATGACAGAGCAGGAGAGATGGGTGGAAGAAGAGAGACCGAGTGAGGGTGGGACTAAGATGCTCTGCTGTGCGGAATGCTTTGGAGGATGATACACGAAGAGACGTTTTAGTGTTGTATCATTTGTTACATGTATACGTTTTCATTGGAAAAGAATTCAGTAAAAATGAAGGCACCTCTCTCCAGTCAGAGATGAGTTTTCTAGAAATAATCTGTACTGAAATGGGCTAAGGAGGGACCAAATCTAAGTTTTCATGGAAAGTTTAAATTTTCTAGAAAACCTATAGCTAATAACACATGCTTTTCAAAGACAATAGGAAAACACAAAATAATAACAAATTATAGATGATTCTTTCTATTATTACCTCTATCATTATTATTATTATTATATTATTATTATATTTGTTATTAGATCTCTCTCTTTTTTTTTTTTTTTCGAGACAGGGTTTCTCTGTGTAGCCCTGGCTGTCCTGGAACTCACTTTGTAGATCAGGCTGGCCTCAAACTCAGAAATCCGCCTGCCTCTGCCTCCCGAGTGCTGGGATTAAAAGCGTGTGCCACCACCGCTCAGCTAGATCTCTTCCTCTGACTGACACATCTCACCACACTCATTTCAATAAGGCCCTTCTTTTAAAAAGTGTTTTAATTACGTTATTTAATGTATGTGTCCCAGGGACAGGAGATCTCTTCTAGCATTTTATTGCCCTGTTTCCGTTCAACATTAAAAGGGGCAAAGGGTCTTCCTGCTTCATATTCTAGTTATAAGAACTGGCTTTGTCTTTATAGCTAATAGCAAAGAAAGAAGCACAGGCTGACCCTATGAAGGAGACCCAGAGGACACAGATGCATCTATGAACGTCAATATTTAAGTTGGACATTGTGGTCGTTTGGATAAGAATGGCTCCATAGGTTCAGATATTTGAATGCTTAGACAACCAAAAGTGACACTGCTTGAGGAGGATAAGGATGTGTGACTGTACTGCAGGAAATCTGTCACTGAGGATGGGCTTTGAGGCTTCCAAAGTTCATGCTAGCCCCAGTTCTCTCTGTCTCTCTCTCTCTCTCTGTCTCTCTCTCTCTCTCTCTGTCTCTCTCTCTGTCTCTCTCTGTCTCTGTGTCTCTCTGTGTCTCGTCTCTGTGTCTCTGTCTCTCTCTGTCTCTGTCTCTCTCTATGTCTCTGTCTCTCTCTGTCACTCTCTCTGTCTCTGTCTCTGTCTCTCTCTCTCTCTGTTTCTCTCTGTCTCTGTCTCTCTCTCTGTCTCTCTCTCTCTGTCTCTCTCTCTCTCTGTCTCTCTCTCTCTTTCTCCCTTGATTAGGATGTCGCTCTCAACTATTGCTCCAGCACCAGGTGTGCTGCCACTCATCCATGATGATAATGGACTGAGACTCTAAAACTGTAAACAAGCCCCAATTAAATGTTTTCCTATATAAGAATTACCTTGGCCATGATATTTCTTCACAATAATAAAACCATAACAAAGACAGACATACATGCGTGTGACACAGAGTGTTGTATTTTTGGATTTTCAAGTTTTCTTATTGATAACGTTAGTGCTCCAATATTGCTAACTAAGCTGTTTAATACCAAGTTGAAATAAGCTAGTGAATAAGAAAGTAGCAAGGTCTTCAGGAATAACTTATACCTTCCATTAATAAGTTTCAACATTAGTATTTTGCTTTTACAGAAAAATGATCAATATGAGGAATCTGGCATATATTTGTACCACTAAAATAACCGGTTGCTTAAGTCTCAAAATAGACTATTGCCTCTACTAGTAACAAGACAAAGGGATATTTTGAAGGACTTCATTAATAATATTCAAAATCTTTTATAATTAATTATCTCTAAAAACATCAGGAAATAGAATTCTATAAATGTGGGTTCAGCTTTTCGTTACTCATGACTGAAGCCTTTCTTTCCTGTTTTCATGTGGATGGTGGAAATCTGAAACATTGAGAGGTTTTCACCTCAGCAGAGACATGAATGAACACTGTAAACGAGGCTGCCTGCCAGGTGAAAGCATCTTCAGGATTTGCAAATATTTTTTTTTCATAGTTTCATTGCTCTAAATTCTTTCCCCCCCTTTTTTTATTAGATATTTTCTTAATTTACATTTCCAATGCTATTCCGAAAGTCCCCTCCCTCTTCCCCCATCCCTGCTCCCCTGCCCACCCACTCCCACTTCTTGGCCCTGGCGTTCCCCTGTATTGGGGCATATAAAGATTGCAGTACCAAGGGGCCTCTCCTCCAAATGATGGCTGACCAGGCCATCTTCTGTTACATATGATGCTAGAGACACGAGTTCTGGGGGTTCTGTTTAGTTCATATTGTTGTTCCTCTTCTAGGGTTGCANGTAAATCTAATGACTTCTTTTGTGATTGGGTTACCTCACTAAGGATTATGTCCTCCAGATTCATCCATTTGCCCAAGAATTTCATAAATTCATTTTTTTAATAGCAGAATAGTACTCCTTTGTGTAAATGTACCATAGTTTATGTATCCATTCCTCTGTTGAGGGACATCTGGGTTCTTTCCAGCTTCTGGCTATTATAAATAAGGCTGCTATGAACATAGTGGAGCATGTGTCTTTTTTACCAATTGGAACATCTTCTGGGTATATGCCCAGGAGAGGTATTGCTGGTGTGCAAATAAATTTTAAGAACCAAGGAAAACAGCAACATCCTGGCCCACATTGTAGAATCACTATGGTTTTTATCTTCCTCTGGGGAGAACTTATTAACCACATCGCTCATGCAAGGTTGGTTTCAGGTTAGAACTTGATCTCTTCCTGGTACACATCTCTGAGTCCTTTTCAATAGAAGTAACCTGACACTTTAAAGTGGGAGTGCCTTTTGTGGATGGATTTACAGTCATCCAAGGGTTTTTTGTTTGGTTGTTTGGTTGGTTTTGGTCTTACAGGTGGTAGGCACATTGTCTGGAGAGAAAAAAGAAAAATTACAACTGCATACAAAACAATGTTGACTTTTATTCACTTCAGATCAACTTAGTAAATTGAAGACTAGAAACCACACACACACACACACACACACACACACATCTAGATAATTCTAAGAGAAAAAAAAGGAATATGTGGGTTTGGATAAGAATGGTAGCAAAAGTTTATATATTTGAATAGGCAAATACCAGTTGGTAGAGGTTAGGGAAAGATTAGGAGGTGTGGCCTATTCATTCTCAGTTAGCTTTCTTCATCTCCTACTTGCACTTAAGATTGTAAGCTACAGTTTCAGTGCTATGCCTGCCTGCCTGATGTCATGGTCTCCACCATGATCATCACAGACTCAGTCTCTGAAACTGTAAGTCCCGAATAAATTCTTCTATAAGTTTCCTTGGTCATGATGTCTTATATCCATGGCAAGAGAAAAGTAACTAAAACAATATGCTTCAGTTCTCTTTTAAATGAGTAGTATTCAAAATGTGAATTTTATTCTGTACTCTACCGATAAACTATAAAGATGGTTAGAATATACATATATTAGATATATTAGAAGTAAATTTGATAAAAAAAGGGCTTTTTAATTCCTAATGTAAGTATAAGACTGCAAAAATAAAATCCCTGACTATTCTCTCATCTATGGCTGACAATAAAAATGATAGACACAGGAGGTATTAATAAGTAGTTGCCTTCTTCACTACAATTTAATTTCACACTCACACACCAAGTTTGTGAAGTCTTAGCAGGAGGTATGACATTTAGCAGTTTGTAAGGGGAAAGTGTGCTCTAAGGAGGTTATCAGCAACCCAAAGAGTAAACTCAAAATATTGAGGCACGAATAATACAGATTTTCATCAGTTCAAACCTATTTTATAGGCTTTAATTTTTATTCATGCATCTCTCTCTCTCTCTCTCTCTCTCTCTCTCTCTCTCTCTCTCTTTGTGTGTGTGTGTGTGTGTGTGTGTGTGTGTGTGTGTGTGTGTATACATCTGGTGTTATCAGAAACCAGAAAGGGGGCATCAAACCTTCTAGAACTAGGGTTATAGGGAGGTGAATGACTTTGTGGGGAATGGAGGAAACCTTTGAGTGTGCAAAATTGCTGATATGGGAAGGCCATATGAAGGACTTGAAATGGAAATTTCTGGATTTTTTTTTAACATTTCAGTTGTGTCACATGATGTTTCTAGAAGCTGTCTTGTGACAGGGCAATGTGATGTTTTGCTGAAAACAAACACTAGCAAGGGCACGTGATGTTTAGAAAGAATATAAATGGAACTCCTTGGGCAAACAGTGAGAGGATGCTCTTCCATTTGCTGGTATTTGGAGTCTTCACTGCTCTTCATTGGTCTTCCCTGTTCTTTCAATATCCTTAATACATAGAGAGAAATGTGTCAAAGAAATCCTCGCAGTATTCTGGCTGATTTTGGCCACTTCCACAGATGTTTACCAATTTGGGGGAAGCCTTGCTATTTCTGTTGGATGGAACCACCACTACTGGTTTGTGTTTGGTGTTTGTTTTTGAACTGGACTGTGGGTATCCTGGCAATAAAATGTGGAATTACCCCCTAGAAACTACTTTTAAATATGTCTACAACCCTTTTTCCTACTAACCTCTCTCTCCCCTACATCTTGTCAGTGGGATAGATGGGAGGTTGAAGCATTTAAGAACCCTAAATAATGTAGGTTTTGAAAAATCAAAGAGCCAGGTGTGGTGGCATATGCCTTTAATCCCAGCACTCAGGAGGCACAGGTAGGTGGATTACTGAGTTGGAGGTCAGGCTGGTCTACAAAGTGAGTTCCAGGACAGCCAGAGCTATACAGAGAAACCCTGTCTAAAAAAAAAAAAGAAAGAAAAAGAAAAAAGAAAAATATCTAAGCATATGAGGACCAATGCCTCAGACACTGTGAATTTCCTCAGGGTGAGACTCAGAGGGGTGGCAAAGCCTTCATCTGGTCCTAATGCAAAAGTAAATGTAATCAAACATTTCTTGTCTGTGCAATTTAGATGTTTTCACACATTGTATATTAGGCTATGGCCAATAGAATGTAAATCTTACTCATTGTGGAAGGCATTGCTTAACAATAACAAAACATTTGCTTTAGCAACATTTGAGACAACATTTAGGTCATTAATCATGTCATCTTGATGGTAATAATATTATTGACATTTTGTTACTAAGATAAATTTTCCCTTTCAATTAATTATTTGAAATTATGATACATATTATTGATCATAATTATTGATGATGAATGTTGTAAATATTTGACCAATTGTGAGGTTCTCAAGACTTTAGTTAGAAAATATGGCATTAACTAAGCTTTCAGTAGCAGACCCCAAATTTCGTTGTGTGACTTGACATAAGAAAAATTGGTTCAGAGGTGTGAAGGACCCAGCTACATTAACAACTCATATCCAAAAGCCAAGATGGGGGGTTAATTTCTCCTCCTCTCTTCCTCTTCCTCTTCCTCCTTCATTCTTCATTCCTCCTCCTCTTCCTCTTCCTCCTCCTCTTCCTCTTCCTCCTCCTCTTCCTCTTTCACTCCTCTTCCTCTTCCTCCTCCTCTTCCTCCTTCACTCCTCTTCCTCTTCCTCCTCTTCCTCTTCATTTTCCTCTTCCTCTTCCTCCTTCATTCCTCCTTTGCTTCTTCTTCCTCCTCTTTATTATTATTATTATTATTATTATTATTATTATTAATTTTGTAACTTGGAGCTTTGAGAAGTCCTCAGCGAGAGTATGAAAGGTGCTAAAGTCAGTCATCTCTGGTTTCTTTTTTATGGACAAGGTCTCCATTGGGAGGGCCCAGAGCATTGTGGGTAGGGTTACCCCGAAACGCTGAATAAATATCCAAGCTTCTCAAAACTTTAAAAAGACCAAAATACTGAATTTAACTCCAATATTAATTATGGCTACAAATATTTTGTTTTGAGTCAAGTGAAGTTCCAGGTAATCTCCTCCTACAGCACACTTGTAATGTCAGTAACTGAGAACCTGGTGCTGTATGCTCTTGTCACACCCTAGACAAAAGATGCTTTAAGTAATCTCAAGGTTTTAGGATGGAGTTACTGGAAATGGAATTTGAACTCAAGTCACCAGACTGAGTTCTGTGCTCTTAGACAATGTACAGTAATGTCACTGCATGACCTTAGGAACTTTAGGAATTAACCCATAGAAAAACACCCAAGAGACTCAGCCTTATGGATCCCTGAGATTACATTTCCATCCTTAAATTCACCATCTTACAAACATGCTTGTTTTGTGTCATTCCAACTGTCTCAGTTAGGGTTATTATTGCTGTAACGAAACACCATAACCAAAAACCACTTGGGGAAAAAAAGGTTTACTTGAATTATGCTTCCATGTCGCTGTTCATCTCTGAAGGAAGTCAGGGCAGCAACTTTAAACAGCTCAGGAACTTGGAGACAGGAGCTGATGCAGAGGCTATGGAAGAATACTGCTTTCTGGTTTGCTCTTCCAGGCTTGCTCAGTCTGCTTTCTTATAGAACCCAGGACCATCAGCTGAGGGGTAAGCCTTCCCACAGCAGGCCATGCCCTCCCATATCAATCACTCATTAAGAAAATGTCCTATAGGGTTGCCTACATTTCAGCGTTATAGAGGTATTTTCTCTACTGAGGTTCCCTCCTCTTAGATGACTCTAGCTTGTGTCCAGCCAACTGTCAAAAACAAACGAGATCAAACCAACAAGACAAAATGTGCCTCTAGGTTCCTGTGCTGTTTAAGCTCCTGCTCTGACTTACTTCAATGATGAACAGCATCAAATCTTAAAGGAGAGTTCAAACATACAGCAATGAGAACTTAAAGAACATTGTAGTTTTAAGTAACAAGTAAAAGAAATGCAGTATTTTGATATCTGTAAGATGCCTTCAGCCCACATGATATGGGTCAGGTTAAACAATGCTTATTAGACAAATTTAATGTGATGTTTACTTGGACATTACATATTATATAAATGTACTGAAATTTACCTAAATAAACAAGTAAAAGACTGCCAATATACATATTAAGATATTTAAGATAAGTTTAATCTAAAACCATCATATCAGAAATTACATTAAAACATCCACAAAATGTTGATGACCAATAGTTATGTTTAAATGGGGTTTACTCTTCTGCTTCATGTTTTTATTAAAATTTATTTGGAAAACATTATCCAAAAATTAAAGGAAATTATCAAATCATTCACCCTCTGTTTTGAATCACACATGTGAGTTAATGAAAGCTTTGAGTGATTGCATTGAAGAACGTTTGCAGTTTGCAGGGTTGGGCTCTGGAGAGGTGGGCTCAGCAGTTATGAGTGTGTGTGCTACAGACCCTCTGGATTCCCTTATCTGCGTGGGTCGAGTTCTCTGGAGCGAAGTGGGCAAAGATTCGGCGAATGACAAACAGACACTACACTAAGGAGTGTGGATCTGAATGTAATTTGTCAAATTGAGCATCAGATTTTTACACAGAAGAAAATAGTGAGTTAGGTAACACATCTTCAAGGTACAATGAGATCACCGGATGCTTAATGACTCTTACACAGGCAGAGGAATGCAGTCACAGAAAGGACAGGCAGGAACTGGGTAATAAAACAACTGAGACCAAATCAGCTCTATCTAAGGTCAGTTATGGTTTTAGGAGCCAGGTGTGAGGTCTTAACAGTCCCAGGGCAAGGGCATTCACACCCAAGTCTTGATTCTAATTAAGGAATTCCATTCTAGCTAACCTTCTCATGAATAATGCAATACTCTAAAACCACAGCTCAATCTATTTCCTAAACCATTGTAAATTCCTGTATATGGGAGTGACTCAAGTATCTCAGTCTGGTTCCTTCTCAGGCCACAAACCTCCTTATTCTTAGGTAGTAGTGAATTCCTCTGTAGGGCAGTGACTCAGCTGTTCATGCTCAAGGTTGGATCAAGGACTGCTTAGAATCTAACTTAGCTATATGTTAAAATATGAATCCTTAGGAGCACTTAAAATGAAGCAATATTAGGGGAAAGCACACAGATCTGTTTACCAACTAAAGCAAGGACGTTGGAGCATTCTTTATACAGGATGCCACGTAAGGTCCTCTGATTCAAAGGTACTTGAAAAACGGACCCCTGGCGCGGGTCTGAACAGTCCGCCCAGCGATGACCTCACCTACATCGTACACACGACTAGAAGGTCTCCTGGTCGTAAGTTAAGGTTTCTAGGTCTAGTCTACCGAGAGTTGACGAATATTAAGGTGGAGTTTCGCTAGGTAGATCATTACAGAAGACCTTCCGCAGGCACTGTACTCATGAGAAAACACCCAAACACAGACACATACACTACTGAAAAAAATCTTTCAAGTGTCTTTCTTCATGACTCAAAATGCAAATAAAGACATTTTCACTCATTGCTGTTGTAACTGTTGGGTGCAGGAATTGCGTGACAAACCACACGGACACTGATCTCAGTCAGACAGGGAAAGCTTATTGAACATACACCCCAGGACTGGTTGAGCAGGGCCATGGTCCAGACTTAAAACGTGAACGTGTAGGATCTTGAGTTAAGATCCTACAGAGTTTTTAAAGCCTCAGATCCACAAACATCTGTGCCAAGTTATTTCACCAATCAGGATTTAGGGATAGGAAAGAGAGAAAATTCATGCATACACATTCAGTGGACGAGGCAAATGGCACGCTTCAATAACTTCATTATATATATATATATATATATATATATATATATATATATATATATATATATATATATATATATATATATATATATATATATATATATATATATATACAGATATGCATAGAGACTGACAGACAGACATATATACATTAACACATTGAATGGCTGGAACAAAGTTCCAACAAGCAGGCTCCAAGCATTTCACCATTACATACACACAAACACACACACATATATGTATATATGCATACACACACACCCATACAGTTAATGGGTAAAAGGAACAATATTCCAACACACACACATACATATATACACACATACTTGGAGGGTGGAAGGAATTTTTTTCTCCTATAGCTTACATACCACGGCAAAATCTTTCAAGCGGCACAATTACAATGTAATTACGATCAAGTTTTCTTCTAGTAAATGACTATAAAAATTATTCCCAAGAACTCACATACATTCTCAACTAATCAACTTGTTTATAGATTAACAAAGTATGAAAAAGCAAGGTAGTTTTCTCAGCCAGTTTCTCTTACTGACAGGCAGCGATTTGCAGTTACAAAGAAAGAGTTAATTATTTTATTATCATCTTTAAAAGTAATCTTATAAGAATTCTAAAAGAATTACAAATCTAAACTTTTATATAAAATCAGCCATGTTTTCTTTAAATCCTCAAAAAATGCACATCTACTTACCAGCAATTCTTATTAAACTGGATCAGGAAGCTGAGGGCAAAATGGGTCTAAGAAATGAATTATAACCAGTCTAGCCTCAGTAAGAGTCATGTCAGCCAGTGTTGCTATTGTTCTTGTTTCCTGACCTTAAAAGTCCTGCCTTAACTAATAAGAGTGTGTCTAAATTTTACATTTTTTTCCTAAGATTTTCTACATCAGAGCCATTAACAAAAACATCTTAACATAGCCTCACTAGCAATTTTATTTTTACAAAATACTTTCTAAGGGTGGTGGTCATAGCTCATAATTTACATCTATTTTGTAGATTACATATTTACAACTTACGTTCTTTCCTAGGGTGGTAATTGAATTATTAATCTGCTCTAGCTGCAATGTCTGAAAAGAGATTGAGTACTGTTGTTTTGAGTGAGAGAGATATTTTCCAGGGAGGGGTTGGAAGCCTCTTAGAATTTTTATGCAATTCTTAGATGAAGAGGGAAGTGAGGGCAGCTAGCAGAGTAGAACAATACCACAACTTAAAGTCAACCGAGACACACCCGCTGTGGTTATGCTAATGGTGGGCCGCATTTCATGAGTTCTAAAGCTTTTGGTCATCCCGGCTGCATGGTCATAGGCACAGATAAATCTGTATTTTGGCTTGTGTATAGCAAATAGCAAAACTGGAAGATCTGTATACCATGCACTAGGTGTGACCTCGGGCCCAGCCCCACCCTAAATTTTATTATGTAGTCATTTGAACTTGTACTTTTTAATTAATTAATTAATTAATTTTGGCATGGACAAAGAACATGCAGAAAATGAGGTCCAAACACAAGGATGTAGTCAAACAATGGGCTTCATGAGAAAGGAAGGGCAGAAGAATTTTGGTGAACAGCTAGCTCCGTTGTGGTAGTGTTGTCTGATGTAAGTGCTAAGGACTTACAATAGATCCAATTTAGTGTCTGGCATTCTGATCGATTTTTCTATTAAAAGCCACAGTGTGTATTATAATGTTCCCCGTGTTACACATTACAAGGTCTAAGTCTGTCTATGTCCCTACTGACATGGTTTTTAATCCGCATCTATATTTCTTTTCCTGAAGTAAACACCGGGATTGATCCATGAATCCTCACAGAGGTTTTACCATTCAGTAGTGCTGGGTGATAGCTCCCCCTACTGGCCAAAAGTATCCGTGATCCTGTGCATGGCAGGCCACACCCTTCAAAATAGGTTCTGGGAAGGACTTTGTAGATCTCCAATTGAGAACAAAACTAGACAAAGAAAGAATGACATAGAACCCACCTTAGTCTTCATTTCTGTCACTTTCATGCAATCTCATAAAGGTCTAAGAAAAAAGAAGAAAAATATGTGTTCTAAGGTATTCTCGCATTCACATAGAAATAGGTCAATTATCTATGCCCACGAGTTTTTACGCTAAGTCTCTATTACTGTATTTATCAAGGCAAGAGGTTTGCTGAAATAAATCATGTCCATGTGAAGTTCAAATGCAAATAATGTTTTCAGTCATTTTTTTCTTTCAAACTATTTCTTGAGCTATTAAACTAATGTGAATTAAATGTGCCCTTTATAAGAGACACTGTGCCAAATGAATAAAACAAGAAAGATTCCTGACTTCATACAGGCAGTACTCTAGTGCTCACCTTAGTTCATACTTCTCTGGAATGACTTGTCTACAGCACATGTTACATAATTCCCAATGAGCCTGAATCATTTCCTCCATGACGTTTAGATATATGAACCTTTAGATATACCACATTTAGCCAGCTACCTTAGCACTGCTTAGAAACAGCATTTATCCTGCTCCTTAGTAAACCCAAGGCTCTCTTTCTAATTTTTACTGGTGATTTCAAATGAGTCCAAAAAACATTAAAGGGGAGAGATGCTGTGAAATTAAAAAAAATGTTATATGAAAAATATGATAATCAGTGGTGCTTATGAGCTGGAAGTCAGTGCCAGATTTGTCTACATAAAAGACTTCCAGCGGGAAGATCACCCAGCCACCCACATAAGATTTGTAATTTTCATGACATTTCCCAAGCCCTCATTTACAGAGAATGGTGGAAAAAGACCAACTAATGCATGATTTTCAAAATCCCCAGAGGTTTGGAAAGAGCAAGAAAGATAATCAGAACAAAAGGTGTTGTAGTGACCCTGGCATGGGCTTGTGTCTAAGGTGACCTTCTGGCATGGCCCAGTTGTTTAACTATTCAGATAAGGCTTTTGAAAGCAAAAGTTAATCTCTCTAAAACTGGGTTAGGAAACTCTCATATAATATCTCAAAAACTGGTCACAGGATACTGTATGGTGGCCATTTCCTTTGAGGATATTGTTTATTACAGCAAAGCAACTTAAGAGTGTGTGTGTGTGTGTGTGTGTGTGAGAGAGAGAGAGAGAGAGAGAGAGAAAGAGAGAGAGAGAGAGATCTCATGCCCTCTGTTACCCTAATCCACTGTAAAAATGCACTCAGAACTGAACATCCTTAACAGTTACCCTCTTTTTCTCTAGTAAGAGATATGCGGAGATTTCAGGCTATGGACTGTGTTTCAGTGGCAAGCAGCAGAGATCCATGTTTAGCTAGTGTGAGTATTTTTTTAATTAAAAATGTTTGTAAATTTATTTTGTGTATATGGGTGGTTTGTACAAAGACAATGGTAGAGAAATAGTAAATAGGGGAGTTTACGCAGCAGAGACATAAACAAGTGAACTTTACTTTCAGGTTACCTTGTGATTCAATGGCCCATGGCATGACTCTAGATAAGCAGATTGACGTGGATCAAGGTATACGGCTCTGAGGGGAGATAGTGAGGGAATGAAGATCAGACAAACAGGCAGGCACAAGGAAAGCCGGGATCAGGTAGTCTGAGTGTGGACAGGAGGAGACTCAGTGCCACTGGAGCTCAGCGTGTATGTCTTTTTTTTTCCAATATTTATTAGATAACTTCTTCGTTTACATTTCAAGTGTTATCCAGAAAGTTCCCTATACCCTCCCCCCTCCCGGCCCTGCTCCCCTACCCTCCCGCTCCCACATCTTGGCCCTGGTGTTCCCCTGTACTGGGGCATATAAAGTCTGCATGACCAAGGGGCCTCTCTTTCCAATGATGGCCAACTAGNTGTAACTCCTTCAATGTGTGCTTTGTGCTTAATTCTAGGAAGGGGTGACGTGCCCACATTTTGATCTTCCTTCTTCTTGAGTTTCATGTGTTTAGTAAATTGTATCTTGGGTGGTCTAGGTTTCTGGGCTAATATCCACATATCAGTGAGTACATGTTATGTGAGTTCTTTTGTGATTGGGTTACTTCACTCAGGATGACGGCCTCCCTTACTTAGTTGAAAAAGGCTTCGTCAAGGTGTCGGCAATCAAGGCGTCAGCAATGCAAGGCGTCGACAAGTCGTTCGCAAAGCGTCTGCAAGGCGTCGGCCAAAAAATCAGTGTTGCGTCGGAAAGGCATCGGTAAAGCGTAGGCTTACTCTGAACAGCTGCACTAGGCAGTAGGGTTAATTCCATACAGATAATCAAAGAGACAAGGTTTGTGGAATACAGCTGGGAGCAGTCTTTAGGCCATACACATCCAGGGGAAAGGCTTTAGTGAACAGTTTCTGCACACTGTAAATATTTGGTCTGTTTCCCTAAGAAAGGCTTTTCCATTGACCTCTGAATTATATCCCAGGGAAAGGTTTTTATATTTTACCCATGAATTTAAGGATGTCATGTTCTCACCATGGCTAGGACCATCTTAACAACATGCAGTCATTTAGGATTTCACTCACTCATGTGGTGCTCCGTGCATTATGAAATAAAGGGAGGTGGAAGAGATGACCCGAGTCCCAACAGAGCTCCAGGGCTCTGGGCAGGAGGACGCAGTGGACTGCTGCACACTGTCCATGAGGCCTGGGTGGG
Organism: Mus minutoides; assembly: GCA_902729485.2. Lineage (NCBI taxonomy): Eukaryota > Metazoa > Chordata > Mammalia > Rodentia > Muridae > Mus > Mus minutoides. The sequence continues at coordinate 112,986 of LR749519.1, forward strand.
CGTCTGGCTGTGGGAAGCCACAGATCCCAGGCTGCAGGGGGAGGAGAGGGAGCAATCCAAGGTCCCTGGGTCTCACGGAAGCCAGGGACAACAGGTTCTAGTTCTTGAGTATCACAGGATGTCACTGGACACCACAGAAGAGCTGAGAATGGGTGGGGGTCCCAGGGGCTGCTAAGTCTGCCCCAACACCGAAGGGAAAAGGGGACCGGAGGAGAAGGCCCTGGGTGGTTCCCATGTGGGTGAGAGTCTTGCTAGCTTAAGCTGCTAGCTCCTTGGGTTGCTTACATTGGCTGGTGACCATGGCTGGAGTGCAAGAAGGCCTCCTGGTGGGACATTAGATGCACAGCTTTAAAAAAAAAAAAAAACTTTAAAAAATTTTTATTAGATATTTTCTTCATTTACATTTCAAGTGCCATCCCAAAAGTCCCCTATACCGCTCCCCCTGCCCTGCTACCCTCTCACTCCCACTTCTTGGCCCTAGTGTTCCCCTGTACTGGGGCATATAAAGTTTGCTAGACCAAGGGGCCTCTCTTCCCAATGATGGCCTGCTCTATTGCTCCAGTAAAGTAGATCTTGGTGAGCAGAGGCTGTCCATGGTTTTAGAGCTTTATTGGAGAGAGAGAGAGAGAGAGAGAGAGAGAGAGAGAGAGAGAGAGAGAGAGAGGAGAAGGAGAGGCTGGCCATGGCCATGTGGAGAGAGAGGAGGAGAGATGGAGAAAAGGAGAGCCAGAAGTAAGAGACAAAAAGAGAGCAAGAACTTAAGAGAGAGAGGAGGGGCCAAGCAGTCCCTTTTACAGTGGGTTGGGCTACTTTGTATTTGCCAGGTAACTGTGGGGAGGATCTTACCTGACTGTACCCAGAATACCAGGAACTTGGGACATTGTCTATGTGACTGATAATGTCACAGGATTATGGAACTGAGGAGTTCATGTGGTGTCAGGTGGTTGTGTCTGGAAGCATAGCTTACGGTTTGGCCCCTTGTAGATTTTTCTACTGGATTTTCTGAGTAAGCCATGCTCAACCAGAACACAGACTGCCTTTTGTGGTCAACAACTCAGGGCTTCTATTCCCTATGCCTGACGAGGCCCATACAGTAGAAGGAGAGTATTGATTTCTGCAAGTTGGTATATGATCTCTGTACCTGCATTGCCATGTTATGCCTTCACCTATACAGACATGCAATGCACACACACACACACACACACACACACTACACTTTAAATGAGTGAATAAGGAATGAGTGAATGGAGCATTTTGGCCACCAACTAGTTTGATTGCAAACCACAGCTGCTTGCTCTTCATGACTACATTTATTCAGTGGATATTCTAGCATGATTTGTTTTTATATAACTACAGCTTCTGAATCCCATGGAAACCATCACATGCGATGCATGCTCTGTAAATAAATAAAATTGCTCCCAACTGTGATGCCTCCAGGTGACATGGTCAACAAAAATGACTCAAGTCTTCTCTGAGTGACACAAGACCATGCTTTACAAAGCTGACATTTCAGATGTTGAGTGAATCTGACTATGAATTAGTTAACATTTCTATCGCTGTGATTATATAAAACAGTTTTTTTTTTTTAAATAAAACCTTCCTGGTAACCTTGCATCACTGAAAATTCAGCGCAAGAACTCAGGGCAGGCCTGGAGTCAGGAACTGAAGCAGAAGGCACATGCTGCCGACTGGCATGTTCACCAGGGTCTGCTAAATCTGCTATCTCATACAGTTCAATATCAGCAGTCCTGGGAAGACACCATCACCCCATGGGGAGGGCTTCCCACATCACACATTAATCAAGAAAATTCCCAACAGATTCATCTACAGGGCAACTTACAGAGGCATTTTCATAAGTAAGTTTCTGTCTTTCCAGATATGCCTAGGTTTGATCAAGTTGGAAAAAAAAAAAAAGGAAAAAATATCAGTTAGTATACTCATCCAGCATAGTCACCAAACTTCTTACTAAAAAAATTCCACTTTTTCAAGCACCTTAACCAGTGTTTGAAGGGGAATAGCGTCTATAACCATTAGAATGCTAAAAATGCTTTTAAGATTTACTGACTCCTAAAACGCTGGCATTTATGTTACAAGAATAAAGAAACATCACTAGCTGACAAAGATGTGATGATCCTTAGGATTCTCATTTTGATTGATAAGGATGTATTTGACACTTGTTATAGTCTTTTAAAACCCATTACCCCAAACAGAAATTACTTTTTCACCAACCTAGTAAAATCAGTTGGATTTACCATAGTGAAATGTTACTTGTTAATATATGTGATTAAAGGAAATATAAAAATATAATCCCACTGGGCTGAGCATGTGACTCAGGGGTAGAACACTTGCCTACTACTGTAACCCTTGTTGGCTATAAAGACAATTACTGAAAATATCACTAACATAGACTGTATCATCGTTCTACACAACTAGAATATGCAGTAATGCTTTGATTGCCTGGTGATGTGTATAACACTTATTGAAACAATATCTTGTTCATTTGAGTAAAATCATGTTTTAGAAGTCAAGAGAAGAACATAACTGTAAATCAGAAATTTATTTTGGTTTCATGATACTTGGAGTTATCTAAGATCTACAAATAATAAAAAAGAATGTACTAAAATTGTCATTGGTCAGTCAAAATATTCAGAATTTTTCAATAACTCAAGTTTAATATGAGACTTTCTCTCCATTAAACTCATGCTGAGATTTAGTTGGCAATATAACAGTATGGAGAGGTAAGACAATCAGGCCATTAAAGACTTAGTGGGCAGGTTTCCTCCATTAAAAACATTACAAAAAGGCTTTCCAGATGGGTAATTTTTCTTTTTCATAGGTTGACATCAAGGAGCCCCTTGCTGAGTATGTTGGTCCCTAGATACTGCACTTTTTAGTCTCCAGAACAAAAGAGAGCCGCATCACATATTATATCACAGCTACCCAAATCGACAGGGATCTTATGCATTCATTTATTTTGTCAGTGTTGAAATCAAGGAATGGGGTGAATTCTCTTTAATAAACAGCTCTCTGATGTTTGTCTTACTTCATCAATATAGAGAACAAATAGAAATTTCCCTGGAATATACTTCCTGATATTTAAAAATCTGTATGTAGTGCTATATAAAGTAATTATAAAAATTTACTCCTTCAAATAAGCACCACATTACTTCAAAGGGTTAAAATATATAAAAGCAAAACGCCCTGGGTCATAACCCCAGATTATTTCCTAAAATATTTCTAGAGTATTTTAAAATAATATTTTAAAAATATATCTCAGAATTTATTTGGCATTTTATAATTGTCTTTTTAAATTGATAAACTTTAGTGTTGATTTTAGCATATGGTATCACAATATTGTTGGCTCTACCTTCTAGATTAAATGGCAAAACATTGTTAGTCTTAAATTTAAACTAAACTTGATTTTTCTTTCAGATTATTAACACAGTGACAGAAGGAGAAGTTATAAATAAAACAAGCTTTATCCAAATTAGGAAGAGCTAACAAAGAGAACTCAGAAAGTGAAAGTGAACCAAGAAGATAGCATTGCTCTCAAGAAACGATGTTTATTAAAACTTTAGAAAGCATGGTCACTATTAGTGAAACTTTCTTTTTGCATCTTTGAAGATAAGAACCTAAAAAACAAGGATGATTTTTCTATTCCTTGTCTTTGTTGTCTCATGCATGGTACTGACCAAATGGTTCACCAATCAGAGAAGACCAGAGCAGTGAACCTCTTAGCCTGTATATCTATGAGTTATTTCTCTCTCTCTCTCTCTCTCTCTCTCTCTCTCTCTCTCTCTCTCTCTCTCTTTCACACACACACACACACACACACATATATAATTATTAAGTTATATATAGTACATATTAGGAAAAATCATGAGTGCTAATAATCCTTGATTTAAACATGGTGTTGTAACTCAAAATTTAATGTTCACTTCCTGCCCAATGTCATAGACCAGTAGACAATGCGGTGTTACCTATTTCTTCATGACCCCACTCCCAAACAGGAGTTGTGGCTCTTTGATCGCCCAGCATGGAATGAAAACATAGAACCATATGAGGCCAGCCAGGACAAGATCAGAATTCAAGCTTTGAAGTATTGCCTTTAAAAATTGAATTCATGCTGATTTTTGCATCATTGTAAAGTAAATAAGAATAAAACGGAAGCATCATGAATTGAGGGACTATCTGGACAACAATATTTTCTTTAGAAAGGATGGTGGGCAGCAAAGCAAGGCTTTTTAACACAGTCTTTTTTGTACTCTTCTTTGCAATCAATGCTATGCATTCTGTCCTGAGCAGATTTGATGAGCACATTGAATTAATCATAGGTTTAATTTCTGTGTGGGCTCTCTGTTCCAAATCTCTCATTGGCCTTTAATTAAAGCAGCTAATTATCTTTCAAATCCTAGAAGCAAAATAAATAAATAAATAAATGGATTATTATCTCTAGTCTTAAAAGGCCATTAAAAATAAATGTTGTAATTATGTCGGCTATTATTGACTTTGTATATAAAGTGTTTATGAAATATCTTACAGTTTTTGTGAATGTCTTCATCAACACTTAAATGTCAGGATTCCATTTTAGTGTGCATGCCATTTTTTTCTATTTTCTTTCTTTATTTCAAAGTTGGCCATAGTAAATATCAAGATAATGATCTTTTTTTTTAAAGAGTTAGCATTATGACTCAATTACTTAAGTATAGGATAGTGAAGTCTAAGGCTTTTATAGTTTATAAGTTTGTGACTGGATGACATCCATGGTCAAAATGACTTTTAGTTAAAAATGTCAATAATAAGTATATCTTAATACCATTGAATTATTTATTAAAACAACATTTATCCATATCAAGTTTGAAAATCTTCCTACTCTCAGAAAGTGGGTACCACAGCAGAGTTTTATCAAACTCTAAAAACTTAGTTACATTCTGCATAAAGGAAAGTATTTCAGAGATCACTAGTTATTTTTAAATGTGAATATTTTGACAAAACGTTTATGTAAGCAGCATTATGCTATGGGAGTGAAGAGATGACTCTGCTGTGAAAAGCATGTATAGCTGAGCTTCATTTCTAGCATTCATGTTCAGTGGATTCTAACCACCTATAACTGCCTCCAGGGGACCTAACATATTCGGCCTTCAGGGGAACCTGCAATTGTGTTTACGTGTGCAGGCACATGCACACAATACAATGACAAAGACAATTAAAACTTTACAAGTCTTTTGAAAAATGTTTTCTGACAGTACATTATTCAAATAGCCTGGGTGAGGTATTGTACACACAGATTCACATAAGCGCTCGTGGTCCCAGATTACCTTCTTGAATTTATCTAAAAATTGCAAACCACTACTTAAGTGTTTCACAAATAGAAAATAAAGTTTTATTGCTTGCATGTTTGGAAGAGAGAGAGAGAGAGAGAGAGAGAGAGAGAGAGAGAGAGAGAGAGAGAGAGAGAGGCTATATCCTGAAAATTCAACATAACATAGGATCTATGATGGACCAAATGACATTAAGTCCTGTGAGTCCTGCCTACAACGTGAGATTTGTAAAATCCTGACTTGTATAATGAGAACTCATTCTAAAATACAAATTAATGGTAGCTGGAGAGATGTCTCATTCAGTTCAATGCTTTCATTGCAAATTTATAGAGTGCATTTTAATTCACAACACTCATGAAGAAACTAGATGAAGCTGTATAAATTTCTAAACCTAGTACTAGGGAGGCGGAGGCAAGAGAATCCCTTGGGCTTGTTAATCAGCCACCATATCAAATCAACAAGCTCTAGGTTCAGTGCTAGAGAACCTGGCTCAAAAACTAAGGTGGACAGAACTGAGAGAGACATCTAACACTTGACCTTTCTCTCTCTCTCTCTCTCTCTCTCTCTCTCTCTCTCTCTCTCTCTCACACACACACACACACACACACACACACACACACACATACACACACACACACACAGAGAGAGAGAGAGAGAGAGAGAGAGAGAGAGAGAGGCAGGAATACATACGTGCATACTCTCTCTCTCACACATACACAAATCAAAGAGATTTGAGAATTTTATGCCATATGAACAGGCTGGTGATAAACAAAACAAAACAACAAACAACTACAAACCCAATTCCATTGTCCTATCAAATATCTTTACCTTTAATGATGTAAAATTGAAGTTAAAATTATATTACTTTTATAGCAAACAGTAACGCTTAATATCCCCAAGTCTATAGAAGTGCATTGAATTGTGAATCTTTTTGAATGGTTATGTGATCGTCCTCATCCTCTCATCTTAAGGAGGGAATATGAAAACATGTACCTGACAAATGCCAGGAATGTGGAGTGGCATGTGATGTGTCAGATCATGACAGAGCACATGCAGGAAGTAAATAGGCAATGCATGTTTTCTATTGTTGTCGCTACTGTTATGATGTTCTGCCACAGAAGGCAAGGATGACTTTCATTCATCTCTGCAACCTTTCACTAAATAGTAGTTTGTAGAATTTCTTGAAGGTCTCTCAGTATGTAGCAGAGAATGACTTATGAATGATAGAATATAGCAGAAAAACAGATATGTCCAAGATGCAATACTGACTAGGAGATTTTATAGTGACTTTGTAGATTTTATCTTACTTAGTTAAGAGTCTCAGATCATAACCTTCCACTCTCAATTTTAAGGTGAAGTTTCTTTGTTATCTTATTTACTGTTCCCTAGAACTTAAGGTCCTAAGAGGTCTTTGTGTTCTCCCAAGTTTCTTTGGAGTCTATCATCATCACTCACTTGAGTTCTCCTGCTTTGTAAGTGAGGCTTTTTTTTATTAGATATTTTCTTCATTTACATTTCAGAGGTTATCCCAAAAGTCCCCTATACCCTCCCCCATCCCTCACCCTGCTCCCCTACCCACCCACTCCTACATCTTGGCCCTGGCATTCCCCTGTACTGGGGCATATAAAGTCTGCATGACCAAGGCGCCTCTCTTCCCAATGATGGCCAACTAGGCCATCTTCTTCTATATATGCAGCTAGAGACATGAGCTCTAGTTATTTCCTGTTATTCTTCCACTTATAGGATTGAAGACCCCTTCAGCTCCTTGGGTACTTTCTCTAGCTCCTTCCTTGTGAGTCCTGAGTTCTATCTAATAGCTGATTGTGAGCGTCCACTTCCATGTTTGCCAGGCATTGGTATAGCCTCCCACAGCTATATCAAGGCATTTCAGCACTATCTTGCTGGCATATGCAATCGTGTCTATGTTTGGTGGCTGANGCTCCTTGGGTACTTTCTCTAGCTCCTTCCTTGTGAGTCCTGAGTTCTATCTAATAGCTGATTGTGAGCGTCCACTTCCATGTTTGCCAGGCATTGGTATAGCCTCCCACAGCTATATCAAGGCATTTCAGCACTATCTTGCTGGCATATGCAATCGTGTCTATGTTTGGTGGCTGATTATGGGATGGATCCCCGGCTGGCTGCTGCAGTCACTGGTTGGTCCATACTTTGGTTCAGCTCCACACATGATCTCTGTAACTCCTTCAATGTGTGCTATTTTCTTAATTCTAGGAAGGGGCGCAGTGACCACATTTTGATCTTCATTCTTCTTGAGTTTCGTGTGTTTAGTAAATTGTATCTTGGGTAGTCTAGGTTTCGAGGTTTGAAGGAAAGAGAAAACTAAGGAAATGGGCTTTCCCCTGAATTTAATACGCCATCGCCCAGCAGATGGCAATAGAGATCCATATTCCAACATCCAGGCAGCCTGGATGGCTGTTCTCTAGACACAGCAGAAACCAGAACCAAACATAGAATGAACCCCAAGCTAATTGATCACATAGTTGGCATTGGGCAAGGACTTACTAGATAGACCCTGTTGATGCTAGGTCAGATTGAGGTATTTATATGTGTTCTTGATGATTGTATTCTGCTCTGTGCATGCAAGGGAAGGCAGCCAAAACCTCCTATTTTACAGCTTCTATATGTTTATTCTGTTAGAATGCAACGGCTATTCATCTTCGGGACAGTCTGTCCTCCTTGCACTTCGAGAGAGAATTATACTAGGGACATGAAAGAGAGATAGGTAAAGAGAAGGTGTGTGGGGAACCACATCTATATATTTGAGTTGGAGACACAGATCACAGGTCCCCAAATGTCACAGGTCCCCAAATGTCACAGGTCCCCAAAGCATTGCTATTGCACTTTCACCTGGAGGCCAGAAGAATCCCCTCATCAGGAGGAGAAGAAGGTGCCTTGATTCCCTCAAGGGACTGGGGTTTAGGCTAAGATTCATTGCCATTGAGAATGCTTCTGATTTGATTTGAATTGGCATATTGAGGAAGGGTTTTATGTAGTCCAGGTTGGACTCCAACATTTTTTGTAGCTGAGACTATTCTTGATATTCAGATTTTCCTATTCCTGCAGCCTACATGCTACACTCATGGGCAAGCACCACAATTCCTGGCCTAGTCTATCTGATTGTTTTTTCATTATAATTATACAATTTCCTCTTTTTTCTCCCTCCAAACCCTTAAATGACCCATCTCGATTCCTTTTAAAACTCATGGCCCTATTTTATTTAATTATTATTGTTTAAACACACACATATATGTGATATATATTTATGCATCATAGAGATATAAAGCTAAAGATACATATGTCAGTGAGTCTGTTTAGTTTTGTATTTTCTTGATGAAACCAGAGCGAAAGGTGTTTAGATTTCAGTGGCACTTGTAAGTTTAGGGAANCCTTCAGCTCCTTGGGTACTTTCTCTAGCTCCTTCCTTGTGAGTCCTGAGTTCTATCTAATAGCTGATTGTGAGCGTCCACTTCCATGTTTGCCAGGCATTGGTATAGCCTCCCACAGCTATATCAAGGCATTTCAGCACTATCTTGCTGGCATATGCAATCGTGTCTATGTTTGGTGGCTGATTATGGGATGGATCCCAGGCTGCTGCAGTCACTGGTTGGTCCATACTTTGGTTCAGCTCCACACATGATCTCTGTAACTCCTTCAATGTGTGCTATTTTCTTAATTCTAGGAAGGGGCGAAGTGACCACATTTTGATCTTCATTCTTCTTGAGTTTCGTGTGTTTAGTAAATTGTATCTTGGGTAGTCTAGGTTTCGAGGTTTGAAGGAAAGAGAAAACTAAGGAAATGGGCTTTCCCCTGAATTTAATACGCCATCGCCCAGCAGATGGCGATAGAGATCCATATTCCAACATCCAGGCAGCCTAGATGGCTGTTCTCTAGACACAGCAGAAACCAGAACCAAACATAGAATGAACCCCAAGCTAATTGATCACATCTTCGGCATTGGGCAAGGACTTACTAGATAGACCCTGTTGATGCTAGGTCAGATTGAGGTATTGATATGTGTTCTTGATGATTGTATTCTGCTCTGTGCATGCAAGGGAAGGCAGCCAAAACCTCCTATTTTACAACTTCTATACGTTTATTCTGTTAGAATGCAACGGCTATTCATCTTGGGGACAGTCTGTCCTCTTTGCACTTCTAGAGAGAATTATACTAGGGACATGAAAGAGATAGGTAAAGAGAAGGTGTGTGGGGAACCACATCTAGATATTTGAGTTGGAGACACAGATCACAGGTCCCCAAATGTCACAGGTCCCCAAATGTCACAGGTCCCCAAAGCATTGCTATTGCACTTTCACTTGGAGGCCAGAAGAATCCCCTCGTCAGGAGGAGAAGAAGGTGCCTTGATTCACTCAAGGGACTGGAGTTTAGGTTAAGATTCATTGCCATTGAGAATGCTACTGCTTCTGATTTGCTTTGAATTGGCATATTGAGGAAGGGTTTTATGTAGCCCACGTTGGACTCCAACATTTTTTGTAGCTGAGACTATTCTTGATATTCAGATTTTCCTATTCCTGTGGCCTACATGCTACACTCATGGGCAAGCACCACAATTCCTGGCCTAGTCTATCTGATTGTTTTTTAATTATAATTATACAACTTCCTCTTTCTTCTCCCTCCAAACCCTTAAATGACCCATCTCAATTCCTTTTAAAACTCATGGCCCTATTTTATTTAATTATTATTGTTTAAACACACACATATATGTGATATATATTTATGCATCATAGAGATATAAAGCTAAAGATACATATGTCAGTGAGTCTGTTTAGTTTTGTATTTTCTTGATGAAACCAGAGCGAAAGGTGTTTAGATTTCAGTGGCACTTGTAAGTTTAGGGAAGGTATCTTAGCTGTAATCAAATGGGTAAAATATGAACAAGGTTCTATCAAACAACATTTTTCCTAATATAAATTGGAGTCAAAGACCACCTAAATAGATTTAGACAGATTTATATGAAATTTAAACTGAAAAAAGGAGTTTATTTTAAAATATTTTACCCAGTATTTATAATTTCAATGTCTCCTAAAAGAAAAACTCAAGCAAATATCTTTACTATGTGGTAATTCTATGAGCTGGGAATCAGGTAAAGGATGTATCTCTGAATTTTAATATCATGTTATCTCCATGTGTGTACTACAGCAAAGAATCACATTGGGGCTTTCAGAGTGGGAAACAAGAGGCACTGTCCTAACTCAAGCACCCACTGAAATAAAGAAGGTGCTGTCTCAAGTGTTCTACACTGAGAGAATATGAGGTCTGCTGAACAAAAGAGATTTTCACTCTCATCACAGATCCCGTATCTGACTGACAAATCGTTAATAGCCTTGGTTAAAAAAAAAAAACAAAAAAAAACCGGACATTTGAGAACACCATGTTTCAGTAAAAATTAAACATCGTTTGGCGACACATCTGAACAGATCTATGAGATCTGACCTCGTTTACTGTTATCAAGCGATTTCATAACTCTATAGTGTTTTAGGGACGATAACAACTCCTTCTCTCTCTTGTCACCCATGAACTGAGGATGGAAAATAAGTCTCCCAAGGAAAACAAAGAAGGACCTTGACTCACACCACAGCTCCTTGAGCTAACTGAGCCTGGAACTTCCTCCACACCCACCTTCCTCCAGCTCTTCAAACAAATAAAGGGGTGTGTCCTTACATGGTTGGGAATTTTCAGTGGGTTATCCTCCATCTTTTATTCTGCCTTACCTAAACTAGACCCAGGACAGAAAAATAACCCGCACATCTACATTTTAAAAGAAATGCGGGTTTTTCTCAGGAGACCTTGGCTCTCTCTCTCTCTCTCTCTTTTTTCTTTTTATGTATATTTTTATTTTTTACTTTTTAATTGGTTATTTTATTTATTTACATTTCAATTGTTGTCTCCCTTCCTGGTCTCCCTCCACCACAAGCCTACCAATCTATTCCCCCTCCTCTTTGTCTCTAAGAGGGTGCTCCTCCACCCACACACCCATTTTCACCTCACTACTCTAGCATCCCCAATGCTGGAGCATCAAGCCTCCACGGGACCAAGGGCCTCCCCTCCCACTGATGTCAGAAAAGGCCACCCTCTGCTACATATGGAGCGTGGATCCATCTCATATGAGGCACCAAACCCTGACATTGTTGCTGATACCAAGAAGTACTTGCTGACAAGAGCCTGGTGTAGCTGTCCCCTGATAGGCTTTGCCAGCACCTGACTAAGACAGATACAGATACTCACAGCTATTCATTAGACTGGCTGAGCCTGGGTACTGCAATGGAAGAGCTAGGGGAAGGATTGAAGGAGCTGAAGGGGATTGCAACCCCATAGGAAGATCAACAATAACAACTAACTGGATCCCCCAGAGCTCCCACGGACTAAATCACCAACCAAAGAGCATACATGGATGAGACCTTGGCTCTTGATGGATGCCACCTGTATGCAACTTTGTTAAAAATGATCAGGTTTGAATCTGATTTGCTTGTGCCCCTGTAGATCTAGTTTCCCCTTTGCTTTAGGACAGTTTTCTCCTCTCAGGATAAAAGCTTACTTTATCACAATAATTGAAAAAAATGTATGATAAATTGTGTTGTGACTTCATAAATTAATAATGAAACCAAGATTTACTAAAAAATGACCCCCTTCCCTTCCATAAAGCCTTTTGGATCAGTCCTTTGTTTACAACACTTCAACCAAAATAGTGTTAACATATAATTTAGAAAACCGTGAAATCATAGCCTTTTTAGAAGTATAGAAATAGGCATGTTAAAATGCATCTTACTAATATGAGAGAATCCTAATATTAAACCTAGTTCAGAGGAAAAGTCAATAGCAGAAACTCACAGAAGACAAAGAAAAACTTAAAGGAGGAGCCAATGCTCTGAGACTTTTTTCAAATGTTGATTCAAGGGCAGCAAGACAATCTGAAATATCACCCACACATCATTCTTAAAAAATGCATTATCACAGGGAAGGAGGTTAGAGTCTCATAATTCAGAAGCATCACCAGAGAATGTTTAATATTTACTGAAATGTGGTTATTTATTTGTTTATTTTCCCATTAATTTATACATTTAATCACTTTACATCCAGATCTCAGCCCCCCTTCCTCCCTGTCCTCCCTTACCCTGTCTTTCCCTCCACTGCCCCTCCCCTTCACGTCCCTCCAGGGGAATCCATCTACTCTGCACCTCAAGTCATTGCAGGAACATCCTCTTCCACTGAGGCCAGGCAAGATGGACCACTTAGGGGAGCATTGTTTTGTTTTGTTTTGTTTTGTTTTGTTTTGTTTTGTTTTGTTTTGTTTTTAACTAAGGTTATTGATGATAACTACCCTGAAATGTTCAATACTATTTCTCAGAAATCATTGTTTCAACTATCAACAACTTTTGGCATATGTAATGCCCTCCTCCCTTGGGAAGAGAAAATTGCTGTCCTACCTGCTGCTGTCTCTTGGTTTTTATGATTGTCTCCTTCTGTGGACACTGTGGCCATATAGATTCAAATGCAAACTATCTATAGCAACTTTCTCAGTTGACATTACACCTCCATTCCCAGCTTCTTCTGGATACTCCTGATTTATACATTTTTCTTACATCTACTTCCTATTTGTCACATTAAATTTTGTTCTCTTTGCTTTCTCTCCCCTCTCTCTCCCAACCCATTCCTTTTCCTTCCTCTATTCTCTCTTCCTCACTCCTTCCCTCTCGTCTTCCTCCCCACCCTCCTTCTCTCCATCCATCCCTCTCTCCCTCCTTCTGTCCCTCCATCCTTCCCTGCCTCTCTGCAATTCCCTTCCTCTCTCCCTCCTTCCCTCCATCCCCCTCTCCTTCCCTCCCTCCCTTCCTCCCTTCCTCCTTACCCCTCCTTCCCTTCCTCTCTCCCTCCATCTCTCTCTCCATCCTTTCCTCCCTCCCTCCATCTCTTCCTTCCTCTTTGCACCTCCTTTCCTTCCTCTCTCCCTCCCTTCTTTCCTCCCTCCCTCCCGTCCTCCCTCCCTACCTCCCTTCTTCTTTGTACCTCCTTTCCTTCCTCTCTCCATCCATCCTTATCTCCCTCCCTCTCTTCATCCCTCCCTCCCTCCATCCCTTCCTCTTTGCACCTCCTTCGCTCCTCTTTTCATGCAGTTCTGTTGCTCAAGCCCTATCTTCAGTTTCATCCTAGATGTCCTCTTTCTATCGCTATAGGCTTATTCTCTTCTTTTAACCCAGGATCCATGAAATCAAATTAAGCCAATTTGTAAGTAATCCTGTTTCCTTATAAGAGCTCTTTCAATGGGCATTTTATTCTGTATTTGGGAAAGCAAATAAGCAAAATTTCCAGGCAAGTATCATTTATCTCAGGATCTGGTCACTCACCACTCACTTTCTACTCTCCTAGACATTCAGGTTTCCTTGCCATACCATGAGTTTACTATCCAGCCTCTGACTCAGCATCTGTCAGTCATGTGGCATGTACTTCTTAGGCGTTCACTACAACTCTCTGTAAATGTCACCTTATCCAAGCAGATATTGCTACCAGCTGAACAGGCAGCCTAATTCATTCACAGTACTTCATATTATTTCATGATACTAACACTCTATAGATTTATCTGATCTCGTTCCTTCTTAGAATCTAAGTTTAGTGACAGCAAGAATACTGTCTGTATTTTCCAGTGATGTATCATCTATGTCTATAAAACTGACTTTATCATAGTCTCATCTGTCAAACATGCAGGGAAGGATATGAAAGAATAAGCAGATAATTTACTAATGACACAGAATTTGTGCACTGGGGTTCTTGATAATACAATGATCTTACTGATCCTAATTAAGCCCCACACTTTTCAATATGAAACAAAGGAATTTCCTAAATATAATCTAAGCATAATCAACTGTTTGGTAGACTATGTTAGGTGTTGATGTGACTTTAAAATTAGAAGAGAAATGCAGAATCAACTTCTTGGGAAGCTGAATGTGAGGGATAAGAGGCACATTTTATGCTATGTATGATATAATAGTTTGTTCTTAATAACTTTCCTTGAATAAAATGGTTATGCAGTGACTTTCTAAGTTTGAGAAGGAAACTATTAATACATCAAAATTTCATCATTCATTGTGCCCTCACATACCTACTTCTTCATCTTACAGTTTCTTATTTGGAGTGGTCTATCCTTTTTATTGAATCTCTTAGAGATACACTAATGAAGCAGTTTAAGATTGATCTTACACACATAGATAACACTTCAACAATTCTAATGCTTTCTATCTTTCTCATTAAAAGTTATTTTTCATATATTCTTTTTTTTTTTTTGAGACAAGGTTTCTCTGTATAGCCCTGGCTGTCCTGGAACTCACTTGGAGACCAGGCTGGCCACGAACTCAGAAATCTGCCTGCCTCTGCCTCCTCAGTGCTGGGATTAAAGGGGTGCACCACCACGCCCAACTTTTCATATATTCTTGATGATAGGAAATAACAGTATCAAGTTTCCATGAAGATTGTTAGCATGAGATTCACTTGTGAAGGCCAAATTCAAATATTTATTTCTATATCTTTTGAAGGATGAAGACAACTAAGATTTTCTAATCTTATTTAATTTAGATGAAGACAAATTTAGTCTCTGGAGTGATTGTAGACAGTTGAGAATGTATGCAATCTGCTTTGAAAATAATAGCTTCAGAAATCTCACTGTCTCTGTGTCTGTGTCTCAATCTTAATGCCCCTCATGTTGCTCCTGATGGCAAGGAATTGGCCAAAATCTCTGTTCCAGGAAAAAAACAAAACCTCCTCTAGTAGTCCCTACCAAACATCTAGGACAGGATATAGTTATGGCTTCATTTACTGTGTCTCTCACCTAGCTATAACAAAGTTGAAAGGAAACTGGAAAAATAATGTATTTGTAATAGGGGCAAAATATAATATTCAACCTAACAACAGCAATAGTATATTTGTAAAAATTCAAATATTAAATCTAAACAAAGTACAAAAACAATGTTAATGACATGAATGATCATGGTTATATTAGTATTTCAATTATTAATATATAACAGCTATGAAAATCAAATGAACTTTAATGGGATTTTATATGGAACTATGCAAACAATCCTAGAATATACATATGTATACTCTTTGGTGACTGGTGGTCTTTGGGAGGCAATATAGAAAGCTGGTAAAGTACACTTCTCAATGTGTCCTTGAATATTTTCAGAAATTACAGGCATTGGGGAATCAGGGAATGAAGGGGGAAGATCCACCACTAATACAGAAGAAAACACGGGAAAAGATGACTTAAAAAATGATGTCTGTAGAGAAAGAAAACTGATTGAATTCACACACATTAACAAGAGGTTATTGAATTCATTTTCACGATATGAGCAGGATAATCCAACAATGACTATGCACGTATTATACAGGCTGATGACCCAGTATCTGCTCATTCTGTGCAGCTGGGTGTCTTAGAAGTCTCAGTGTGATCCTTAAGGCCCGGAGCATTCCTGCCATGCCTCAAGTCTTCATTTCATCTTCAAAGATGATGAAAATAAGGTTCTAATATTAGTGACATATGGTGGCAGCAACAGAAGGGGAGGAGGAGAAGGTGCTAAAGGAGGAGTAAGAAGAATGGAAGGAGGCAGGAGAAGGAGAAAACGAATGAGAAAAAAAGAAGGAGTAGATGTACTCAACAGCAAGGAATTAAGGTCAGCAGGCCAGAGCCATAAGCTTTCATTCTGACCTCTTTATAGCTGGGCTTCCACAAGAAGTGCTAGCCACTCTGGAAGAGTCTTACTTAGTTAAACCTTCTAAGAACTTCCATTTTAGACCCAATGAAAGATACCCCTATATCTAGTTAAGTTGCCAGCCAATATAAAATATCACTGTCTTATTATGTATCTCAGGATACACTGGAATTTCTATGCAATCTAAGCTAGTCTTAAGAGGAGTAAATAATAAGTAAGGTGCCTTTGCCCCATCTAAGTGTACAGCTTGTCTTTATATCAATTGACTTTTAAGTTCTTTGTTTGGGCATTTTGTGGGTTGAAAATTTATTGATATAAATCTGACTGACAAACTACAAGTATTGATCTTACCGGGTTATGGGAATTTGCCACAGCTAACCACAGGGGGGGGGGGGCAGATGGCTAGGAATGTGAGCAGGATCCACAGCAAGAGAAGGACAGCGAATTGGGCAGCCACTGCATGGGGACCATAGGGACCCTGGGGGTGGGGAAATTGCCATACTTGAACACAGCCAACTCTAGCGTGGGTGCCTGCTTTTTATATTTCACACAACATGGATGGTTGCAGCCAACCATTGTATTGAGCCCAGGGACCCCATGGAGGAGTTAGGAAAAGGACTGAAGGAGCTGAAGGTGTTTGCAACACCATAGGAAGAAAAATATCAACCAACCAGAATCTCCAGAGCTCCCAGAGAGTAAACCACCAACAAAAAATATACACATAGAGGGATTCAGGGCTCCAGATGAATATGTAGAAGAGGATGGCCTTATCTGGCATCAATGGGAGGGAAGGCCCTTGGTCCTGTGAAGGCTCGATGCCCCAGCTTAGGCAGGAGTGGGTGGGTGGATGGAGGAGCACCCTCATAGAAGCATGGAGGGGAAACAGGGAAGGAGGAATAACATTTGAAATGTAAACAAATAAAATATCCTCTACCACGATCACCCCCCAAAAAGAGCACTACCAGCTTGTTAATTCAGTGCTGAGGCAGCAGTCAGGGCAGTCTGGATAGATTGGTGACTTTCAGATTCACGAAGGGAATCTGTTCAAACAGTAGTTTCAAGAGGGATTGAGGATATTTGAATTCCATGTGCGCATGAGCACACACATGACTACACCACACACATGAACAGTAAAAAAAAAAAAAAAAAAAAAAAAAAAAAAAAAAAAAAAAAAAAAAAAAAAAAAAAAAAAAAAAAAAAAAAAAAAAAAAAAAAAAAAAAAAAAAAAAAAAAAAAAAAAAAAAAAAAAAAAAAAAAGAGGAAAAACATTAGGAGAGAGTCTAGGAAAAAATTATGGAAACTAGGAGGAAGAAATTCCTTTACATCATGACAAGAACCTCAACAATTATAAAGAAAAACCTAAATCCATTTGGTTTTAGAAAATGATGAACATTTTTGCATGCCAAAAGTCATGTAACAGCAACAACAATAGCAAAAGACACGCAAAGCTTTAAAATATTATGAAAAAAATTCCATTGGATTTAGAATTAATTACTGTTCTGATTTAGAACTAGGTCATTGAGTATAAAATCTACTTGGAGGATTCATAGAATAACCTCATTGAATTTATAATAGTAAAGAAATTCTCAAACCTTTTTAAGCAAAAGCCTAAAATAGCACAATTCAAATGTATTATGTTTTTGTCAGTGGGGTCGCCACTCATTAGAAAGGTACCCATGCTCTCTCTCTCTCTCTCTCTCTCTCTCTCTCTCTCTCTCTCTCATGCGCACACGTGCATGTGTGTGCGCGCGCACACACACACACACACACACACACACACACACTCACATACATTAGTAGGAGGAATAGATAAGAGGAAGACAATCAGTGGGAGAGGAAGAAGCAAGACATGGCAATGTGGGATAAGTATGAGCTGAATGCACTATTATTTACATAGAAATGTCTTATTATGTATTATTGATACACATTGATAAAAATGTGAAAATAAATATAACCTACACAATAATTTTAATGAAATTATACTCATAATAGAATATGAAAAAATACATTAGTTCTGTAAAAAATGGCAAAGAAGATTTGGTATAAAAGATATGAAGTAAATGCTAACAGCGGATAGACAGCTCATCACCAGGGAAGACCATACCAATTTGTTATCCAATATCAAATGATCATATGAGTGATCCTATGAATAAGAATATCATACAAACTGAGTAGAGTATATTGGAGAATATATATATATATATACATATATATATGCATATGCATATACATAAATGTATGTACATATACATATTATGCATGTAATAGCAATTAATTTTAAATTTATCAAGGGTTTGAAATAAAAGCAAGAAAGGGCATATGGGAGGTTTTGGAGGGGGGAAAGGGAAAGGTTGAATGGTGTAATTACATTGTGATCTCAAAGGTAAAAGAAAATACCATCACAAAGTGAAGCAGAAGTTGCTAATAAGATCACATCGTGCTCCTGCCCGGACTTCTTGTTTTCTGTCCCCGAAACACAGAACTGCTTCAACAGAGTTGCACTTTTGACCAAGGGAGAATTCTAGACATTTGTACCAATGAGTAAACATCCTGCTTCTGCGCTCCCACTACTCTAATGAGCAGAGACAATCCTGAAAACGACCAAGAGCCACAGCACAAGTGAATCTCCTCTTCTCGACTAGCTATAAAGTACGAACAACAACAAAAAGCATCATAGCAACCGAAATACAGTTTTAGAGTGGAATTTGCTCTAATTGATGGAGAAAGTCCTGTAGCATCTCTACCAAAGAAAATTGGGGGGGGGGATTGTCTTGGCTACCCGGCTATCCTGAGACCATGGCAACTGAGTGCTAAGATCATGTGCTCCTGAGGAAGAAGGGGATCCAGGGCAATTATTCACTATTGAAGTCTTGGTAGTGACCTCACTCTGTCCCAGATGCATGTCATTATGAAAGAATAAATTATTGAACACTGCCAAGGTCAAGTTCACCTAAGGTAACAGGTCAAGGATGTTTCTGATGATGTACCTACTTAACAAACTTGAGTTTGGCATCAAATAGGCAGGAACAGAAAGTAATATAAAATGTCAAACATTGATATGCAGATCAACTGGAGAATGTTAAAATTCTTGCTTGCAGTGTGAAATGTCCTCAGTATAACTGGTAGTTCCACAGCTGTGTGAATGAGTGCCGGTGACTCAGCAATTTAGAACAGAGATGCATGTATCTGTTCACAAAATAGCATGTGCAAGACTTTTGACTCAGGCACTTTCTGAAGCAGACACCAACCGTAATATCCCGAAGAGAGTTTTTCAGCAGATTAAGTTAACTGCTTGTGGTGTGTGTAGCTATAAGAACTTTTCAGAATCGGAAGTGAATAAAATTCATCTGCATTCAACATGGAAAACACTGAAAAAAACTCAGATCATCTAGTAAAGGCAATGTGGTATAAAAAGGAAGCCAGAACAACAGAATGTACGTTTGGTTCTTAGAAAAGTCAAAAGAAAACAAGACATGGAGATTAGAACCATGGTGCAGCTTGGGACATAGAAAGCAGATATTGGAAGGGATACCTGACTCAGGGGTATTGGTGCTACAAGGATGGTGAAAATATACCCACTTTAAATCATATTTTAATAAAATACTTTTCCAAAAATATGCATTCACAGCATGGAGGAGGAAGAGCTAAGGAGAAATGAGCATGTTAACTTTCTTTGAATAGAGAAAATTATTTTGAAAAATGTCAAACTGTAAACTAAACACAATACTCTCTTTAACAATTGACTTGGTGTCCAACTTGTCTAATAGCAATGAAAACAACAGCTTTAGTTTCTTCTCTAAACAGGAGACTGTTCATGACCTGCTCTAGAAAACAATTGTCATGAGCCTGGCTCTATTTTCCAGGTTTACTAAAATGTTTAGGGTAAGAATTAACTCAGGATATACCATCCTATAAGTCAGATCCCAGCCCTCAGCACATTCAACTTTGAAAAGCCTTTGTTTAGCTCTGTGACCCATTTTTTAATGGCATTATTTGATTTTCTGGAGTCCAGCTTCTTGAGTTCTTTGTATATATAGGATATTAGTCCCCTATTGAATTTAGGATTGGTAAAAATCCTTTCCCAATCTGTTGGTGGCATTTTTTGTCTTATTGACAGTGTCTTTACCTTACAGAAGCTTTGCAATTTTATGAGGTCCCATTTGTCAATTCTCGATCTTACAGCACAAGCCATTTGTATTCTGTTCAGGAATTTTTACCCTGTGCCTATATCTTCAAGGCTTTTCCTTGCTTTCTCCTCTATAAATTTTAGTGTCTCTGGTTTTATGTGGAGTTCCTTGATCCACTTAGACTTGAGCTTAGTACAAGGAGATAATTATGGATCAATTCATATTCTTCTACATGATAACTTCCAGTTGTGCCAGCAACATTTTTTGAAAATGCTGTCTTTTTTCCACTGGATAATTTTAGCTCTTTTGTCAAAGATCAAGTGACCATAAGTGTGTGGGTTTATTTCTGATTTTTCAATTCTATTCCATTGATCTACCTGTTTGTTGCTGTACCAGTACCATGCAGTTTTTATCACAATTGCTCTGTAGTACAGCTTGAGGTCAGGCATGGTGATTCCCGCAGAGGTTCTTTTATTGTTGAGAATAATTTTTGCTATCCTAGATCTCTTGTGAGGCTATGCCAGTGCCTGGCAAATACAGAAGTGGATGATCACAGTCATCTATTGGATGGAACACAGGGTCCCCAATGGAGGAGCTAGAGAAAGTACCCAAGGGGTCTGTAACCCTACAGGAGGAACAGCAATTTGAACTAACCAGTACCCCTCTGAGCTTGTATCTCTAGCTGCATATGTAGCAGAAGATGGCCTAATCGGCCGTCATTGGGCGGAGAGGCCCTTGGTCTTGCAAAGATTATATGTCCCAATACAGGGGAATACCAGGGCCAGGAAGTGGGAGTGGGTGGTTTGGAGAGCAGGGCAGGGGGGGGAGGGTATAATGGACTTTTGGGATAGCATTTGAATTGTAAATGAAGAAAATATCTTATAAAATTATTTAAATACAAAGTAAAAAAATTAAAAGTACCAAATGAGAAAAAAGAATTCTAAGAAAGAAAGAAAGAAAGAAAGAAAGAAAGAAAGAAAGAAAGAAAGAAAGGCCTTTGTAACCACTAGTCTGTGATGCAGAAAATGTCTGTGAAGCCCATATGTACCTTGACTACTCAGTGTATATTGACTGGCTTTACATTACTTACCTTGGCACCACTAAGACATTAGGCGACTTGGCTCTACCTTTTAGTGATGTTACAACCTCTTCTGGCTCTACCAGATTTCTAACTGGCCTGTTAGCATCACCTCTGAGATGACAAAATCTACCATGATGCTAAGCAATTAATTGCATAGAGGTGGGACTGTCACAAAGACAGAACGTGACACAGTGGTAGAGCATGTGTCTAGGAAGTGGAAAGTGGAGGCTCCAATTTTTAGTGCCCAAATAAATTCTCCACCCTCAAGTCAGGAATAATATCAAGAGATATGCTGATGCTATAATGACAACTGATACCCAATGCTAAGATATAGGATATAGGGGGAGGAAAAGGTACTATGAGGATCCAAGAAATGAACACTCTGGAAGAGTAAGGAGTTAAACAAGGATGCAGAGTATTAGAGCTATCTTAGTGTCACTGACCAACAAAGATATTTCCCCCTGTCAGGATCATACTACAAACACACTACAAAGGAAGTCTCAAGTATACATCTGACTTGGATGTATGAGAAAGGTAGGCTAAATCTTGAACTTTCGTGAGCATTTATAAACAAAATCTAAAAATATACAATTGAATAACTATGTAATACAAGCACACAGGGTATGAATTTTATTGACATGCACACATATATGTGGGCACAAAGATATGCATATATATACTTGTTTCCTCATTTGTCTCTACCCTAGAGAACAATTAGCAATCTCATTCTAATGAACTCTTTGTGTCTGCTGTTGAAAGAGCCTGTGTTGCAAGTACATGGAAATGTGCTAGTATTACTAATAAAATGTTAAGGAGTGATTCTCCTTTACAAGTAGTGGATAAACTAGAACTCCTAAGGCCTTATGTTCCGAGTTTTGCCTTCTTTTATTCTCAGTCACCACCCTTTGTTTTAAATTAATAGATGCAAAACTTTCATAACCTGAGGCCTTCGTTCACAGCTCTGTGTTCTTCTCTGAAAGGCTGAGAATCTTATGATTAGATGCTCACCACCTTTAAGCCTCTGTTTATAGTTTATATGCAGGTAGTAAACGCAAATAATGCTACAGTTAGAATATAAACTTAAGTTCATCTGGGAAAAAAAAAGAGATTTGTGATTGTAAACATCCTAAATAGAAGCTATTGCCTTAATAACTTGGGTTTTCAACAAAGTCAATTAAATCCATACACCATATTCCATAGCATTTAAATACATATGTGTATGTGTGAATTAATCCCATGGCAATATACATATTTTATAAACAAATAAATAGCTGAAATAGTGGTCACTTGCATGCATACTTATTTTTATATCGTAATTTTTGTTTCACATATCTCAATCTTATAGGAAAATAGAATGGAAAGCATGATAAATAGCCTTCACCTCACCATGCTGTGCTGTGAACTAAGCGTAACATCAATGAAACAATTTGTCTTTGTTTCCTATTGTTCTCATAAAACACACTGACAAAACTGTTTAGGGTTAGAAAGGATTTATTTGAGCTTATGGGTCCTAGTTGCAGAATATCATAATGGGGAGCAAAGGCAGTAGGACCATGAAGCAGTCACATTAAATCAAGAAACAGAGAAGAATGAATGTGTTTATGTGTGCGCTCAGCTGGCTTTCCCTACATACTTCAAAACCACCTCAATTAGCATAATCGAGATTGTCCTATAGGCCATTCTGATCTAGAAAATTTATACACTCATTTACAAACTTATACAACCAAAAAGACTTATATTAAGTTCTTATTTCTTCAAATACAGTGTTGTCCAAATTTCAAATTCTTTTCATTCTATTAGATATCAAATTCTATTTTACATTGATTAAATATTTAAGTCACTATCTTAGTCTCCTTTCCATGTATAATAACACAGAAACATAGACTGGGTAACATATAAAGAGAAATTAGTTTTAAATTATGGTTATAGTCCAAGATTGAAGGGGCTTGCCTATAAGGATAGCCTTCTAATGAGTAAAGTCTTGAGGTCGCAACGGGAAAAATTAAGTGACAAAACTAGTGAAAGAGAAAATGTGAAAATTACTTTAAGTAAAGCTCTTTCTTGAGATACCTCATTAGGCTATTAATTGCATATATAGTTTAAAGCATCTAGCAAGGCAGAATTGTAATCACCTAATGTCACTCATGGTAATATGTCATAATTTAGAAGAAATTTCATCATGAATTTCAGAGAAGAGAATCTATAATTAACAATCACAGATTATTTCCCCATTTTCATGGCTTTAACCTTTTAACTTTTATTGATTTAAATAAAACTATTGTTAATTGGAGATTCTATTTCTCTTTCAATTACATGTGTCACTAATGCGT
The DNA here is from genome assembly GCA_902729485.2 of Mus minutoides. Classification (NCBI taxonomy): domain Eukaryota; kingdom Metazoa; phylum Chordata; class Mammalia; order Rodentia; family Muridae; genus Mus; species Mus minutoides. Next base: position 136,578 of record LR749519.1, read on the forward strand.
TTCCCCCAACTTGGCTTGTTTTTGTTTCCAGTCATTAATATTTCATTAAGCAGTAACCCAAAATGACAATATCTGAAGTGAATCTACTCATATGGACTGCGTTTTGTTCCTTAATTAAATAGTATCTCTTTCTTGTTTAGGAAATATCTTCTAAAGAATATTTCTTTTCTCAGTCAAGCCTTTATTTCTGCTTGAAATTTTCTTTCTGAAATGAAAATTTTGGAAGTTTAGTTCAGTTACTCTTTATAGATATTGGGAATTTCCACACACACATGCTGCTGACCGATCCTGCCCCTGGATATTTACTGCAGAGGTCAGTGGGAAAGACAGCAAAGGATGAGGCTTCTAGGCTCCCTATCTACATCAGCTAGAAAACAAGTTTGTATAAATATATTGAGATACTGCCAAAGTTTTTCAAGAGCTTGGGCATATATTCTAGAACTCACTGCCTTCATGGGAAATGTACAACCCTTGAATTGATCTTTATACACATTTTAATTTTTTTGTTTGTTTTTTTGAGGCAGGGTTTCTCTGTGTAGCCTTGGATGTCCTGGCACTCACTCTGTAGACCAGGCTGGCCTTGAACTCAAACTCAGAAATTCACCTGCATCTGCCTCCCAAGTGCTGGGATTAAAGGCGTGTGCCACAGCACCTGGCACGTATTTTAATTTTGCATTAAATTTTTATACATAGTGTGATATTGATTGGATCTGTTGCTCAATATTTACATGATGTTTTCTGAAGATATATATATATATATATATATATACATATATATATATATATATATATATATATATACACATATAATTTTTAACACTTTTCAACAATTAAGAATTTGGAACTATCTACTACCAATATTGTCACACACTTTTCTTTGTCACTGAAAATAAATGGCACAGTTTAAGAAAACTGGAATATATTATAGTGCATAATTGTTTAGTTTCAGTGTAACAAGTTTCATTTTAGTGTAACAAGTTGCTGGTAAGCAAGGCTAGATGTCCTGGGCTTTGGATACTAATTCTGAGTATTTGTTAGACCAGCCTTCAGTGGTTTGTTCAAGAAATCCTAGGGAGGAAGGCTTGGGAGATAGGAATAGAACCAAGGTCAGAAGATAAGCCTCTTCAAGGCTGAGAAAATGTGGATTGACTTCTCATGAATCCTAAGGTATTTGTAAGCCAGAGTAGGCATTTCAAGTGGGAACTGGTGGGAGTAGGAACTATGCTGGGAATAAAAGAGAACTGGTATAGAATGAGACCATGGAGGAAATATGTCAAGGTTTCTTTTCAGATGGTATTCCCAATAGCCCCAAATATTTTTCAACTTACGGATAACTCTATTATCCCATTGAAAACTAACCAAATCTTAGCATATTTTTCTCTGGGTACAAACTGCCTTTATGGTGAAAGCAATGAGCCCATCTTTCCAGGAAGGTGATAAAAAATGACAGATGCTGTCAGAATACAAAGGATTCCCTTGGAACATGTGTCAGACTCAAGAACTGAATCGACTCTGTTAGCAGAACTTGAAGATTGGGGAAGAAATCTTTGTGATTTTGGGGAATGCACTAAGGATAATATTCTCTTTCCAACATTTTCTAAATACTGAGGTGTTCTCTAAGCATATCCTGAAGGAGACAGGTAAAAAGCTCATTCCATAAAAAATCTTCATAAAATGAAGATCCTATGTTATAAAAATAAATTTTCTACATAGTTAATGTTTTACTTAGTAAGACATGGACTTAGGACAAGAGTGTCTTAAAAGCACCATTTACCTAAATATTTTTATTCTTCTCATATATTCATTCATTCAGTCATTAATTTTGTTATTTACTGACAGTGCTATCAGACAGTATTGGGGATTTTGCTGTATACATGCTTAAACTGTGAAATCTATTGCTGAATGATTTTAGTTGGGGGTCATTGGACATTTACTCCCTGACTGAACTACTCATTGACACTGGATATACTATGAAGAAGTGCAGACTTGGCCCTTCATTGATGGAACTTAAAGGGCATTGGTTTTGGACAATGAATGATCCTCATATTAGGCAGAGATGCAGGATGTGACCAAAAAAGTAACAGATGTGTCAAACTTGTCTCAGTGGCTTATCAAGATAAATAGCACTGTAGGGCATGAAAAAGAGAACAGTATTTTTAGTAATGGCATTTTAAATATGTGAGCATTTTTTTCAATGAGTCAAGAAAAGCAAACACTCTGAAACTTGCCCATCATACTTTTCTGTAAAATGCATCTGTGCTAAGCAGAGATAGGGGGAAAAGCCTTTACTCATGACTTAGGTGAGCCTGGACTATATGGGTAGTAACATGGAAGAGAGAGGTGGGGGAAGAGACTGTTTGTGGGGAGTCATGGAGACCTAAGCCTTCTCAGAAGCTCTGAAGAAAGGCTAAATTGAGCTTTAGGTCTGTGTCCTTGTGTGACTCGGCAAGTCTGGTCAAACACCATAGCCAGCGCCTGCAATGAGTCAAGGCTGTGGCTTCTAGGCACCCAATTCATCTCCCTGGGCTGTGGTAATCAATCATAGCTGTGTCTGAGGTATCCTGTGTTCTTCTTGCCAACATTGTCTTAGTTTTCTGCTGACTTTTTCTATCTTCTCCCCTGCAAACACTATGCAGTATACTTCTTTTGTTTGGTTTGTTTTGTTTTAATTTGGTTATTTTATTTGTTTATATTTCTAATGTTGTCTCCCTTCCCAGTGTCACCTCTGCAAGCCCACTATCCACTCCCCCTCCCCTGCCTCTATGAGGGTGCTCCCCCATGCACCTACCCACTCCTACCTCACCACCCTAGCATCCCCATATGCTGGGTCATGGAGCCTCCACAGGACCAAGTGGCTCCCCTCCCATTGATGCCTGATAAGGCAAACTTCTGCCACATAAGCGGCCAGAGCAATGGGTCCCTCTATGTGTACACTGGTTGGTGGTTTAGTTACTGGGAGCGCTGTGGGTCCAGTTAATTGATATTGTTGCTCTTCCTATGGGGTTGCAAACCCCTTCAGCACCTTCAGTCCTTCCCCCTAACTCTTCCCTTGGGGTCCCAATGCTCAGCCTGATGGTTGGCTGAGAGCATTCACATCAGTATTTGTCAAGCTCTGGCAGAGCTTCTAGGGGACCACTATACCAAGCTCCTGTCAGCAAGTGCTTCTTGGCATCAGCAATAGTGTCTGGGTTTGGTGTCTGCAGATGGGATGGATCCCTAGGTAGGGCAGTCTCTGGATGGCCTTTCCTTCAGCCTCTGCTCCACACAGTCCCTGTATTTTCTTTAGACAGGAACAATTCTGGGTTAAAATTGGCTTGGCTATGTCTTCAGTTTATGCAAGAACCCCAGTCCAAGATATTGTGTTTGTCTTATTTCTTATCTTCCTTATTCTTCATCCCTGCTCCTCCCATTTAACACCTTGCCACTCAGGGTTCTTATTCTCATGGGGTCAGGTTGGTTGGTCAGTACTCTTATAAACAACTTCCAGGAGAAAAGAACTATAGATTATTTGATTCTCATATTTATTGTTCCTGGTGTCAGACATCTCTGTACCACTCAGTCATATCCTTATCCTGTGTCTTATGTTTGTGGTGAGATGCACCCTGTGGCATTTGTTGACATAGTCTGTTGAGTTACAAAAAACTACTTTTGCTATTTGCATTTCAGTTTGCTATAGCACAGTATTTGATTGCTTGCTTAAAGTTTGAATCTTCAACTTTCTGGCAAAGTCCCATGTGAATAAAAGCCCCAATTGTATAACCACATATTTGGAGTCCTGAAAACGTTGTAAATTTTACAGTAAAAGAATTATGTAATAAAAATGCTTAAAAATCTCTTTTGTCTTTCTTTTAGAAATGGTTCTTATCTCTTCTCGTATTATTTGGGTTGATTTCACATCTAAATGTTAAGCTCTACTTGAAAAGTGGAGATTACAATATACAAAAGGGTCTTAAACTAAAATTAAGGTAAAAAGATATTATTTGGAAGACATAGGGGCTAGGGAGATTTTAAGCCCATGTTCATCATGGAATGAATAATGTTCTTCACTAGTCTTGGAATGAATAATGTGTTTGTTTTCCTGATATTACCAAAAACTCTCATAGGCAGCTGTAAGAAAAGCATAGAGACAGAAGCAACTGTGTGTCACAATGTATATGAATATTTCAACCCTGTATCTGCCTTTGTGTCTTACATATTATGACTTATAAAATTTCACTCAGCTTGAATGGTCAACAAAGTACATTTACATAGATTTTCACCAACTCTAAAGTTTTAGGAATTCTTTGTCTCTACTTATTAATATATTTATGGTAATATGTGGGTTTGATAGAACATTTTGTCACATTGTTATGCCTCAGACTATATTTCATAAAATAATTTATTACTCAAGAATGAAATACAATGCATATAATTTAAATTTATTCATTTATACAAAATGACAAAGCAAAGCTCTTCTCATTTTCTTTATGCTTTATTTTCTAGTTTTATTCTTATCTATTTATTTAAAATCCTCTATATTTTTATACAAATATAATATATAAACATTAATTATAGAAAAATCCCAAAAGTATACTACCTAGTTATGTCTTTAAAAGACCATGAATGTACAATTTAGATTTTAGAGTCAGTGTTAAAGTTTAGAAGTGCCTTTGCTTAGTTAATAAAAATACCAATATTTGGGGAAAACACCAGGCAAGCAGATGTCAAGATGCCTTGTGGTGCTTCACTCACGCCCACTGATGCTGAGCCTACAGAAAATTTGACAACTGTCCTATTAAAAAATGTGTGAAATAATATAAACAATTTCCAAAGGCTTTTCAGAAAAGCACAAGTAATTCAATTCGTTTCTTTTTAAGGAAAATGTTGACTTTGTGTTTGGAATTTCAACCAAGTTCTGACTGATTACAAAAATGTTTCTGAATTGCTTAATGCCTCTGCTTCCTCTGCCAAGTCCTGGCTGGCCAAAGGTTGCTTGAAGGGCCACACCTCCTTCCCAGCTGTTCTTCCAGCTGTGCTCTTGACTCTAAGATGAATTCTAAGTCCCATCTAAGATAACACTACACTAGAGTCAAAGCCCAAAATGCAAGTTTATACACATATATATATATATATATATATATATATATATATATATATATATACATACATACACAAATGTTTATCTGTTTTATTAGCTGTATTTATAGTTAATAAATAGGAGAATAAACAGAACCTAGGAGTACATAGAAACTAAAAAAATCTGAGTAATCAAAAGGTTTTAGTTTCTTTCTTCTCCCTGCTCTGAGAGAGTTAAGACTTGAGCATATTTCATGGTCTGCAGTAATAACGGTCACTACCCCTGACTGGACTCTCCCATGTACCAAATTCACTACTCAGCAAATTCTGACTTGCAAAACTCACAATCTTGTGAACACTAAGTCATCACAAAGAGGTGAAGTCATGTTTAGCCAGCTTCCCAAATGTCTTTTAGTCTTACAATTATATACATCTAGCTATTCTCATTTTTTTTTTACATTTAAGTACAGAAATAATACTGGAGAAACCATACTTAGTAGTTCAAGATTTCAAGGATTGGAGATAAGCTATATTGTGATTTAGAGTTATTACAATTCATTTTAAAAATTCAAAACCCAATCACAAAAGAACTCACATAAAAAAAAAAAAAAAAAAAAGAACTCACATAACATGTACTCACTGATATGTGGATACTAGCCCAGAAGCCTAGACTACCCAGGATACAACTTACTAAACACATGAATCTCAAGAAGAATGAAGTTCAAAATGTGGTCTCAGTGCCCCTTCCTAGAATCAAGAACAAAGCACACACTGAAGGAGTTACAGAGATCATGTGTGAAGCTGAATCAAAA
>LR749519.1:142544-188293 GCA_902729485.2 Mus minutoides
CCCAAGGAGCGGAAGGGGTCTTCAACCCTCTAGGTGGAAGAATAACATGAACTAACTAGTTCCCCCTGCGCTCATGTCTCTAGCTGCATACATGGAAGAAGATGGCCTAGTTGGCCATCATTGGGAGGAGAGGCCCCTTGGTCATACAGACTCTATATGCCCCAGAACAGGGGAATGCCAGGGCCATTACGTGGGAGGGGGTGGGTAGGGGAGCAGGGCGGGGAAGCGGGAGGGTAAGGAAAAATTTCTGGATAACATGTGAAATGTAAATGAAGAAAATATCTAATAAAGAGAAGAAAAAAAAGAAAAAAAGAAAAAAATTCAAACTATGCTCATATCCTGCATAAGGAGCATAAGATCTTTGAAGTACGCTATCGCTTAAATTTACTTTAACATTTGTCATCATTCCTTCCTCTTCCTTCTAACTTCTTCCATGTCCCACTCATTCCCTCTCAAATTCATGATCCCTTTTTCTTTAATTGATATCACACACATATACAGAGAGAGAGAGAGAGAGAGAGAGAGAGAGAGTGCACAAAGTCCATTTACTGTTGATCTTACGTGTATATATTTAGGGCTGACTGCTTGGTGTTGTGGGTTGCCCTAGTGCTGTTTGACTGTTGATATTAAACCTGCTTCTTCAAGTGGAACATACACTCAGGGGATCTCACCGAATCTTCTCCCCATTCTGGCAGCTCTCATAAAGGCTACAGAAGATGATTGGGTCAATGGAAGAGAAAGGTGGAATGGGATGTCTCAGAGAGGAAGGAAAAGAGCAAAGCCATATGGCCTGGAGAAGCCACAAGTAGCAAGGTGTCTCATATCTGGGGAATGAATTAGAATAGTGACAGATCTGCCCAATCTAGACATATAGTTTATAAATATAATAACTGAGTTGTGTGTTTTTATATGGGCTTATTGGGGTAAAAATTTACCACAATAGCTTGGGATTACACTCTTGTCCCTGTTGAAGGGATGATCACTGTTAAGATCTTAGTACTAACTATAATTTTGAGACTTCATGGGTGCATCTTTCCAGTCATATACTGAAGGCACCACCTCACATCTGAATTCCTGGTTTTCTTTTCTTTATATTCTCTCTGCTTTCTCACCTGAGATGTTCCTTAAGACAGATACAGGGGGTTATTTTAGATCTGTCAACTGGGACTGAGTTCTCCACTTTCTCATATTCTCTGCATTTTGACCAGTGAGGCATTCCTGAGTGGTCTTTGTTTGCTTCAAAAAGAAGCTTCTTTGATGAGAGAAAGAGCTACACTTACTGAAATTTAGGTAAAATGATTCTTCCTGCTTTTTAATAATACTAAAAATATCTTGAACATATACCTTATACAGTGGTGGTACCCAATTGCATGTCCAAAGCAGAGTATGTAGTGTGTGATGCTTGAGTGTGTGTGTGTGTGTGTGTGTGTGTGTGTGTGTGTGTGTGTGTGTTAGTATGTGCATGAATACATATGTGTTTGTGTGTGTCTGTCGAGGAATATGTACATGCATGTGTGGTGTATGTATGTATGTATGTATGTATATATGTATGTATCTGTATATATGTGGACACAAATACATGTATGTGTATATGTGTGTGTACATGTGTATGAATGTGTGCATGTGTTTACATGTATTCATCTGTGTGCATGTGCATTCATGCATTGCACACATACACATGCATGCGTGTGTGTGTGTGTGTGTGTGTGTGTGTGTGTGTGTGTGTGTGATGAAAAGGATGTTGTCTTATTAGGAATTTGACTTTTTTCCACCACCACATTTCTGTATTCATACAGAAACATTTTTTTTAAGTAACAATCTCGTCTGCCCCAATTTTCCCATTGACTGGAAGATTTTCAAGTTCAACTCCATTTTTCTGCCATCACAGGTAAAAAGGAAAGACAGAACAAAAGCCAGACTACGGCATTCAGGATACTTGTCTACTGTTACGTCCTTTGGTCTCCAGAACCAGTCAGCTGGCAATGCTTCCCTTAGTCTGAGCCTTTCTAATTCCCTTTATCAACCTTTCTTTGGCAGTCTACCAGGCTTTGTTATATTGCCAGCCTTCTCTGCAACTGTCTTGGAAAGCTATGAAGGCATACTCTGTCTCTGCCAGTGTGGGATGAACTATGGCTGAGGACAAGGGACGAAAACTAACACAAATCTTAACTCCTTCAGAAAGAAGGCATGTAAGAACAAACAGGGTGGCAGCTTCTTCTCTGGTTCAAAAACCTAGACACATACATCAGATCTGTCTTGTGAGCAGTTAAATAATTCCAATGTCCACAAAGTCCATCCAAATCTAATTCTCTAGGAATGGAAGCATTTTAACACCTTCTCAATGTGACAGGACATTCCAGGTGGAAGAATTTCTTAAAGGAAAAGCAACTTCAAAGGCCAATCATCAGCTTTAAACTACCTGCTCAGCCTGACTTTGAAAAACTTAGGCCCAGAAATGTCATCTATCTAAGTGGGGAAACTGGAGAAGTCATCTAAAGGCAGAGAATTTTGGCAAAGCTGAGTATGTCCTAAGAAACTGGAACTATCTCTCTCACAGCAGAGCCAGAGCCCAGAAGTGAGCCTGCCTGGAGGAACAGCCAAAAAGAACATCCAGGCCTGGAAGACAAGCTGAGGGGTGGATAGAAATGTGTGGGGAGGAGTCTGGTGCTGACTGGTGAATTCAGAAGCAGGAAAGAGGGACAGAGTGGATTTTACAACCAGAATAAAGCTGGGAAATGCCCCCATGAATGGAGCCAAAGAAAGGTATGATATCTGGAGAAAAGAATTGGGAGCAAGGGGAGGTTTACAGGGTCAAGAAGGAGAAAGGAGATTAAAAGATGAAATCATCTTTATTTAGCTGAAGATTATAAGCAGAGTTGAGAAGCTCAGAGCAGGAGCCAGAAAGGGGAGTGGCAAGAACAGATCCAAGATGGCTGTTCGCTCTGAGCTTCGGAGTCACTCTGGACACAGTCCCTTGGAAGCAGACTATCCTTCTGTGGTCTCTGCATGTGACAGAAAAGGAAGATGACCTCTATGCTCTCAGCTATATTAGCAAATTCCTCAGGAGTTTACATCTACTGGGAAAATCTGTATCTCTAAAATTAAAACATTTAAATCATGAGTATAAGAGTCCAAGCTTTGAATTAAGAAATCATCTCCATCATGGTAAGGAGTGCTTTGAGCCTATCTGGATACATTTTGTGTTATCAAGATATGACCAAGTAAATGACCTGTGATGTTTTACTGTCTTCCTGTCAAGGCAGCTGAAACTTACATAATGGGCTTTTTAAATTTTTCTTTTCCTTCCTAAGGTTGGAATTTGGGGTTTGGTGTGTATTTGAAGTTTCAAAGTCAACTTTTAATAACAGTGCCTCCAAGTGATCTTCAGGAGCTAAAACACTCACACAGAAAAGAAAGAAAGTCTCCAAAACGAATGTGAAATTGACAAATCACTGCACTGGTAAGCTTCAGATTCCGATTACCTCACCATAGTCTTCAAACCTCATAGGTTCCTAAATATCTAAACACTATAAGTTAATCATTCAATAACTCTGAGCAGGGATTACAGACCTTCGAAATCTTTGACCAATTGCCAGAAGCTTTTACAACTCTCATTATATCCTTGTCATATTTTACTAAAGGAAAAAAAATTTCATCCCTAATTTTTTTCAGTTAAATCTCTTTTATATACAATTCTCTCAACAGCAAATTCACTGATGTACATAGGAGGCATAGCAAGCAGCATTTACAGATTCCTATAATGATAGTCCAGTTATGGCTGCCCGGGGAAGTAAAATTTGTTAGGAGAAGGTAATGAGAACGTCCTTGCATTCCCTTTGTTCAAGAAAACCACAAATTCTTCAGTAAAAATTGTAGCAGATGATGTATATTGTACATGTGAAAAGGATAAGATGAGGTATGAAGTTTTGGGATTGAAGCCAAACCTTGAGTGGAAACTCCCAGAAAATTGCTGGAAAAGCAACTACTCCCAGGAAAAGCTTTCCAAGGCTACAGAAAGTCTGCTATAGAAAGGAGCCCATGGTGAGCCGAGTCCACAAAGGGCGAGTTTATAGAGGCTGCAGATTGCCTGGACTCGTGAATAAGGCTGACCAAACCTTTGGCGCACATACCATGCTTCTTCCCACGTTTCCTGGTTGTCAGACACGTAGTGACAGGGTCTCATGCTTGCCCTGACGGGTTTCCATCTTGCTTTGCCCCATTCCACATTTCTAGGCCGCTTTTCATCACTTCACAGTCACAACTCTTACCCTGTGTCATCGATGTGTATGTGGGAAGCAGGCTCCTTGCTGTTTTTGATTTTACGTGGCTCCATAGCGAAGAGTTTGTCGTGGGTCTCAGACTACAGACTTGGGATCTTAAAAACTGATAGAACTTTTAAGATGATAGAAGCTCTTTAATGTTGACAAGATGCATTTTTTTCACTGTTAGATGTATATGAATACAAGGTGTGATGGTGGAATTGTGTAGTTTGGATATGATGTATCCTCAACCAAAAGGCTCAAATACCAAAGGTATAGCGCATAATGAGACAAAGGTCAGCGTTGGGAATTTGAGAAAAGTGAAGGATATTGGGTACTTACCCCAGGCAGTTAAAACTTAAACTGACAATATACCAAAAACACCCAAAAATGTCTTTTTTTCTCCTAAAAATAAAAAGAAGAATATTCTGTTTTGAATGCTTAAGAGTTGAGAGGAGGCTTTGAAAAAAAAGTGATATTTAAAATATACTGAAAGTAGAGATGTGGGGTTACCTCACAAGAATATGGATGAAAAGCTGCAAAACACACACTTGTAAAGATGAGAAGGATTAAAAAATAAGTTCATTATTGACAAGTGAGATATGAGTAGTAAGGAATCAGCCATAAAAATGGACTCTTCAAGAGCTGGAACCCAAGAGTGACCTCCCCATTCTTCAACCCCTCCTATGTCCTCTTGGCCCTGGAGATTCCACCACTGACAAATTTTACATGTTTGGGCTCTCTGCTCCCACCTGCCATTTCATCATTCTGTGTGATCCGCATGAAATAGTTCCTAAACCATATCACTAGCTTTCTATATTAGTTATCATTGTTTTCAGAAATCATTAATTGTAAGAGCAATGCAGCATAAATTGCTTAAGTATTGAAGTTTATATTTTAAATTGACAGACTGCCTATTGGTAAGTGACTGTTTCCATTGGCACTGTACCCCTGTGACATTGGAGGTATGTTTCTGCTAGTCTTTAGGACTCTTTTTGATCACTGTATGACTATAGTGTTTTTAACCATTACATCTATAATTAAAATAAGAAAAAGATGAAAGCCACATATGTACCATTCTACAATTCATGAAGTAAGATTTCCTAGAAGTCACCCATATGCCTCTGCTTAAATCTTATTACAATCACAGATGGGAATCTTCAGCCTGCCCTACTGCCACTGCAAACCAAAAAGCAGTGAGTAAGAACTCTGGGTTTGTTGATAGTGTCAATGACTAATGCCACATTAGGCTTTATGTCTGAAGTCTTGTCACTCTGCTGCTGATTGTCATTATCTTTCAAATGTAAATACCTGGTGTCTCTGGTGCATTAACTTTGCACATCAGAGGTCAGTATCATTTGCAACAGTTACCTGACTTTCCAGACTCAGTAGGCAAAGTGAAATCTTAGAGTTTGATTACAGCTGCTTTGATTGTCTCTTCTTGTTAGTCAATATGGACATAGAATTCTGTCCCAAAATTATTTTTATTAGATATTTTCTTTATTTACATTTCAAACGCTATCCCGAAAGTTCCCTGTACCCTCCCCCCGCCCTGCTCCCCTACCTGCTGTCCCAAATAAGTTTTAAAGTGCAGTATGTTAGCTGGGCAGTGGCCCCAGCAGAGGTAGGTGGATCTTTATGCATTGGAGGCCAGCCTGGTCTACAAAACAAGTTCCAAGACAGCCAGGGATATACAGAGAAACCCTTTCTCAAAACAAAACACAACAGAACACAAACAACAGCAGCAGCAACAACGAGTGCAGTATCTTTAGTATTTTCCTTTCCTTTTGCCTAGTGCATCCCTTTCAATCTACATTGTGAACCCAAATATTCCCATCTTTCCATGCACTTGACGGCGCTTGCTCCCTTTCTTTCATCCTTGATTTTGGCATGAGTCCTGTGGTGTCTCCCTCAGATCTATTCTTCATGGTTCGTACATGCATCTTATCAGCTCCTGAGAATTTCTCTTGCTGAACACTCTCACATGCGTTTCTTGACTTTGTCCTTGGTTTCTGAGCAGTTCCCCCATCTAGACTCTCCTTCTTATTATTTTGCTAATACAGATATATAAAGTCTCATCTTTGGGAAGTAACAGAATGCTCACAGGACCTAGCAGATAGGGTTGCCCTGTCTCAGCTCCATCTGTACTGTGAATCAAGGCCTTGCTCTGTGGAATTTGCTCTTCTTACTTCACAAGTTCCTCTTCTGAGACTTCTAAGCAAGCTGCCTAGATAGAGTTTAATTCAGAATCTGTTTCTGGGCAACTCAATTAAACTCAAGTCAGTTGAAATTAGTAATAAACAATATAATCTCTGGTCAGTGTTGGCCTTTTAGAGATATTGGTAATGGATTGCAGCAGCCAGTTTTTCTATGCAAGTCTGAGTTCTTAGCATACCAGACCACTGAGCCATGCTTTAAAATTGGAGTAGAGGCTTCTATAGCAAAGAAGAATGTTCCTCTCCAAAATAGAGAAACTATTTTATGCAGTTTTCCTTATTAAAATGTCTGTCCTAAGGCTACAATGCCAGATACTATTGCCTACATCATAATACAGAAGACCTACTATGTTTAATATCATTTCTCCTATACCCACACATATGCAAACACCACCACACCACACCACACACCCCAACATTATGTGCAGTGCTCTGCTGTACATGAGTATGACCAGGAGATAGTGGTATATCCCCAGACACATTGGAACATTCCAGAAAAGCAGCATAAATCAGTGCAGCCTTTAAAAATAAAAGTAAATAAAAGTATCACTGTCTTTAACTGCAGACTTGTATCTATATTCCCCAGAGCTTTCGTCACAGAGGCCATTGCCCTCCTTTAGTTCCATGGGCCTCTTCTGACCACATCTATCTTTGCATTCTTGTAGGCTTGCCATGCCCACCCTCCTTAGATTCCCTAGAGAGAACTCAGTTACTCTAAATGTCTATTGGGGAATAGAGGATGGAGTGATTACTTTCAAGACTTTCGGATATTAGTCACCATGTTGGAAGGATGTATTTGTGAGTACCATGTAAGCCCCTGGAATTTAGAATTCCTTGGCTCAACATTAGTACATGATGGCTAGCTGGTTTGAGAATTTGATCTGCCCACTGGCCTCAGCCTTGGAGTTATCAAACTGTAGGATAATTGTCAGTTGGGGTCTGTGCTAAGCCACAGTAAACAGGGTTGTTTCTCCTTATGTACTACCACACCTAAGCCAGCATTCTGCAGCCTATATACTAGAGCCACTACTTTAAGACTCTCCTGCTCTCCACAACTGCCCTTTTGGCCTGTCTCTCACACAGGGTCTGTGGTGATCCTAGTTAAAGTTCCCAGACTACTGTATGTTGTTCTTTGAGCTCAGGCTCCAAGACAGCTCTATTTTAACAACATAATTTCAAGATGGTGTTGGGTTGCTGCCCTCCTAGTCACACAGTGACTCAATGGGGGTTCTGACACTAATCTATCTTCCAGAGAAACCACTTTCTTGTCAGAAGCCAAAGTTAATTGAGACTTTTGAGAGCTGTGACTTTTTATGAGGAGAGGTCTGTCTGGTTTTCATCTGACTTACTCTTAGGAATCTGTTTGTAGTTCCTCCTGAACTAGGGAGCAAGAGCCTGAAGCTATGTTGGGCTCCATTCTATGTAGGGCACCAATTTGTCTCTATTCTTTTCCTGTTTTTCACTTTATTCCTGGGCCTCCAAAGTTTCTTATAATTTCCTTCCTTGGATTAAAGTTTATTTCCTTTTCCCCCAATTCACTCCTCCACAAGCTTCTCCAGAAGCATCCACTGGTCTGCTGTTTTACCCAGAATTCCATACAACTAGTAAAATCAAGACATTGGCATTGATACAATGAGTTTATGCTGCCTGACTATATGCTTCTCATAGCATTAGTCATCATGTTTCTGTCAGTCTAGATATGTTCTACAGCTTTTTGTTTTGTTTTGTTTTGTTTTGTTTTGTTTTGCATAGCACTGCTACAGAGACATGCTTGTGAGCTATGTGTAAGGTTCCCATTAAGGACATTTTTCCCTAGCGACTTCTTGTGACTGCATTCAGGTGGTGTATTTTTGTCAGGATGGTCCAATTGTTATTTATGAGGTTCTAATAAAGCAACAAAATTCATTAAAGACTTTGAATTTTGAGCAGGATTCCAAAGACTACAGGCTCAATTTTCGTTTGTATTAAAAGACAGTTATGGAAATTTTCATAAAATACATTTAGGAAATATTGGTATTGAAGATTTACTCAAGTTTCTGCATCATAAGATGTCAGAATGAAGAACCCAATGGCCTTATAGTCGAGGTCTACCACAGAAGGTACATGGTTATATACTACACAGGAAACAGGATTCAAAACTTTGGATTGGTGGAAAATCTTATCAACATATAATTTGACTTATTGAATTGTCTATTTAAAGTTTCCTCATTTTACTGCATTAAAAATGCTTATTATATTTATTTATTTAATATTTGTGTGTATGTATGTATGTATGTGTGTATGCATGCATGTATTCATTTCCCACTACATTCATATGCATGGTGCTGCCCTTGGAGGTCAGAAGACTATTGTCTTAAGTTGCTTCTTTCATCCTATCATGTGGGTCTCAGGCCTCAAATTCAGGCCTTAAGGCTTGGCAATAACTTTATCTGCTAAGCCATATCATCATTCATTTGCTTTTATTTTACTCATTTTAAAACCTTTGTCTTAATATATTTTGCATAAGAAAAATCACACTTGTACAGTGTTATTTCAGTTGACATTAGCTAATTTTTAAAGAACATAACACAAATGTTTCAATAAAGTTAAACCCTTAAAGGTTTTACAAAGGTGGCACCTTTCACACAGGACCCTACTATCTGTCATGTTATAAAATCCACAAGACTAGCAGAATACATCAGTCAGAGTTACAAGGCAGGTATATCTCTGAGTCTGAGTTCAGCCTAGTCTACAGAGTATGATCCAGAACAGCCAAGGCTATACAGAAATACCTTATCTCAAAACAAACAAAGAAACAAACACCTACAAAAAATGTAAAAACACGTATTTTCAAAATATCCTACAAATTGGCTAAATATTTGTTTGCTTTTGGTTTTAGCTCTTTTTTGAGACATAGTGTTACTGTCTAGTTTAGGCAGACATCAAAATAGAGATCCCCCTGCTTCTACTTTTAGGTGTTGGCTAGAATTATTCAGGGATAACTTTTCTTTTTTGTTTTTTGTTTGTTTGTTTGTTTGTTTTCATTTTTTATTAGATATTTTCTTTATTTACATTTCAAATGCTATCTGGAAAGTTCCCTATACCCTCCCCCGACCCTGCTCTCCTACCCTCCCACTCCCACTTCTTGGCCCTGGCCTTCCCCTGTACTGGGGCATATAAAGATTGCAATAACTTTTCTAATCTTACTGTTATCATCTAAATTGAAACTTAACAACAGTGTGGAACTGCATTAGAGACACTAAGAAGTGACGTGATCCATTTCCACCAACTTAATATTGGAGGAAAAGAGAGAACCTCAGAGATTACTACACATGCTCAACAATGAGTCCCAGAAAACACATGGACATTTGAGAAGCAAAGACTGAGAAGCAATGTCACAGGGAGTTCACTGCCTCCAAATACATAGAGTGATTTTCTCACTAGTGGCTGTGATTAGTGCTTTTTAAATGAAATAAAACAGTAGAAAGTATCCCACGTTTACACATGTTGTTTTATGTAAAGCTGGCTATATAAACCTTAGCAAGTTTGGGCTAAATGCTACTTTATATTAGTGAACAGTAACCTGGATTGATGTATAGCCTAACCTTATTACAAGTAGCTGAGTTTTTAGTCAATTCAAATTATAGTCAAGTAAAACCGACCAAAGCTATAACTACTTGGGCTCCCTCTCTAGCTCTTTTCTCTATATTCCATGTTCTTTTCCCTAAGCTATAAATGTAACATGCCCAGACGGTGGAGTGGGAAATTTTGAATGACATTTTGGATAACTGTTTGTATCTGGAATTACAAATATAGCCAAAAAAGATGTAAAAGTGTAGGTTTTTAAAAATAATTTCTTCTTTAATCAGCGTGTGTTTAAAAACTTACCAACAGCGGCTACAGAGATGGCTCAGGAGCTAAGCTCATCTATGGCTCTTACAGAGGACCTACTTTCATTCCTAGCACCCAAATGGTGGCTCAAAACTGCTTATAGCTCTTACAAAAGGTCGGATTTCTCTTTTTGGCCTCAGAAGTAACCTATCATGCATATTGTACACTTAAACACAGACAGGTAACCAGGTACAATGAAAATAAATAAGTAAAAGTTACTATTTTTAAAAGCTTAGAAAAATTCCACAAAGTATATGATGCAGTATGGAGAAGACAAATAATTTCCTTAGTATAATATGGCTAAGAACAATTAAAAGCTGATGAATTTCACTTAATATTCTCCTGCTTTTAGCTGCAATTTCCGACATATGAAAGTGTGATGTATCTTCTTCATGAAAATTATTTTCAGGGCTACTTTGGCCATGCCTGCTCCATCTTCCCAGCAATATACAGGTGAAAGCTTTTCTATAAATAGCTTCTCCCAGCAGTAACTATCCTATAAATTCTAAAGCATTTCCAAACAGCAGACTAGTTGTGTTAGATACCGGATCTCTTCCTTTCATTGGCAGTGATCTCAAGTCTTTTCTTTCCAGAGTACACTTGATACACTACTTGAAACGCTCATCCTTCCTAGGTGATAAGCTCATCCCTCTACACTGAGTTACATGAATCCTGTCACAGAGTCTCTGCCTTTGTCTGTTACATGAATAAAGGACCTACAAGCAAGAGTGGTCTACACTATACAAGGACTTCTCTAGAATGCCCCTCTTTTATAAATTGTGTAATTAATATAAATAACTCTATAAATTGTTTAGTCTTCTTCTCATAGAACTAACACAATGCTCACAGAAATTGTAATTCACATTCTAGGAATGACAAACTGCCTTCTCTTGATTAATATGACAATGTGGGTAGCTACTGATTAAATCTGGCAAGCAAAGCTGTTTTAATTGGCCAGTACATTTAAGTCAATGCTTTTTATTTAGGTATAATAAATTCTTAGACCCTCAGATAAGAATTAAACTTGTCAGAAAGATAATCAGATCCAGCAGGTTCAGGTATACAGCTAACTAAATCCTTGGTGGCTTATTTCTATAAACTGGTGTGTAAATATTTTCTGTCTGCTTTGTCTCCCCATAGCATTGAGAGTTCCCAGAATCTTCATGCTATGTTTATTATTAATGATTTAATGCATATGTGTAGAATAAATAAAAACATAATGGTCCAGAATTCCCAAGGTCAGTTCTTTCCTACTTTGCATTTATGTTTGATTGATACATGGTTTCCTTTTCCCTCCCACTGCTAGCAATCACACAATTCTGTTCTTAACTATAAGATCAATGGGTTTGGATTCCACGTGTTAGCCCGGGCATGCCCAATTTGTCTTTCTCTGCATGACTTACCTCATTTAGACCAAAATGCCCTGGTGTGACATCTTCATAAAGCTGAATAGCTTTTGTTGTGTAAACTTGCCACATTCTCTTTGTTCATTCAGCCACTGATGGTCATTGATGTTGACTTCAAATATTGGTTACTGTAAATAGTGCTGATATAAACATGAAGTACAGATGCTTGTTTGACATCTGGTTTCCGTTTGGGAACAGTAGGATGGCTGGACTATGTGATAGTTCAATGATTTGTCGAATCCTTATAGTGTTTCCATAATGAGCTCTTCCTTCTCGTTCTGAACCACCATGTATGTTCCTTTCTCTCTGCATTTTCACCAGCATTCGTTACTCTTTACTCCATGACAATAGACAGCCTAACTCACATGACATGGTATTGTAGTACAGTTCTGACTTGCATTTTTTTTTACAAAGTTAAATGTGTTTTTCTAAAGCATCTGTGTTCCTCCTTCTCCCTCTCCCCCTCCCAACCCCTCTCCCTCTTTCTGTCCTTCCCCTTCTTCATCCCCCACCCTTCCTCTATCCCCCACTCTCAGAAATGTCTAAGGAATTGAATAACCTACAAATAGCAACGTTATCTTTCTTCATAGCCTGGAAGAACTGATGCTATTAAGATGTCCACAGACTCAGAGTATCTTAAGGGTCTGAGATTCAGTGAGATCCTCACAATATAATTTCAAATACTTGTCTTCACAGATATAGAGAAAATATTAAATCCTATCCTAAAGCATACAGAAACCTGAAATATCCCCAAATATCAATGGAAACAAAAGTGGAGATATCAAGGGACCTGGTGTTAAAATAAACTACAAATGATAGTAACCAAAATAGCAGGACACTGACAAGAGAAAATTCACACAGAACGTAGAGAGTAAAGAGAGGGCCAGAGCTATATCAGCACACTTACAGTGGACTGTTACTTTACAGTGTCCCAAGAGCACAACAAGGAAAGAAGAACTGTTTCAGTAAACAATAAATAAGTACGTGCAGAAGAATGATTATATTGGAGATTTCAACCCAATACTATGAAAATATTGAAATTGTATGAAAATACTAAGAACAGAGAACTGTGGCATGACATTGGTATGGACAATGCTGTTTTAGATAAGCTCCCAATACCACTGGCAACAAAAGCAAATGGAGACAAATGAGATTACTATGACTAAGAATTTACTCATCAAGGGACATAGTAAATGAATGACCAGTAAAATTATTGTATGGTAGGAAATTCTTTCAAGCTGTAGCTCAGACTCGAGGTGAACATATAAGAAAATCAGAACAACTCGACAGCAACTAACTTTAATGAAGAAAAAAAAAGACCAAATGAAATGACATCCTTTTGGTCAACTATAACAAGGGTATCAGCAGCTTCAAGATTCAACTCTCTGCATTCTTCCGCAGTGTTTGAAATTTATCTTGAAAGAGATCTTATTCAAGCCTAGCACTTCATCTATCAACACTACCAAAAGAAAAGTCCCTAACACTGCCCTGTTCCCTGAACTCTAATCTGTCTTTAAACTAGCCCTCAGTCTCTGCCAGAGCTTAATCTCTCATCTGCCAAGGCATGCTTCTCAGATGAACGCCCACTGTTTGGAGATGCTGCCCTTCTCATCCCACACATGTCACTTTGAATCCTCAGCAGGTTTGTTGCTCTTTTTTCCTCAATGGACATGTTCAGAGGGTTTCAGGTCAAGGTTTTCCATTCTTCTGAGTGTTGAATGCCTTGATTCTTATATTTTGGATGGGAGCCTAACCTTTAACGGCTGAGGCATCTCTCCAGCCTGAGTGCCTTTCTTCTTTATCTTCTTTTGCCTCCTTTACTCAATGTCAAAATGCCTTAATAAGGAGAAATTAATCACTTTGCCCTAGCCTCTTGTCTTTTTATGAGCATTAGTTTAGGATACCAATACACAATATTTATCAACTGTCTATCATGTGCTTGTCAATTGTGTTCTGTTAGGAATCTGAGCCATACTTTTAAAACAAAGCCCACAGTCGTACACTCATAGACTTTGTAGACAGTGAAATGTACCATCACAAAATCAGGTAAAGATGCATGTATTAACATAAACCAAGTAGAATAAATTATAAGAAAAAAGAGAATAAGAAAAGACAGATTAATCTGGTGCATTTTTCAATATAATTCCTTTTGCATAAAGTTTAAATTTGTAGTCACCTAAGGAAAACTTGTAGTTTGAGGAATTAAATGTCATGAAATCCTGTTCTTTCTATTTCTCTATTCAAACACATACATTAATAATCCATGTATAAAAACAACAAAATAAACTCTAAAGCATTTGAACAAGATTGCTTAATCTACCTGCAACTACACTTGCTTGATCTTATTTCACAAATACAAAAATTTAGCAGTATTGGGATGTGTCTTTCTTTTTTGCCTATTTAATTGGGTCTGTTCCTATCTGAAGAATCATTTTTTCAAGCCCCTTTGCAAAGTTCTTTCTGATTTGGAAATCTTTCACACACACACACACACACACACACACACACACACGAGAGAGAGAGAGAGAGAGAGAGAGAGAGAGAGAGAGAGAGAGAACACAAATATTTCTATAAAATTAAATAGAATTATATTATCCATGATATACAAGAAAGATGAAGTAAGTAGTGGGTGAGGTTCCTTTTAGAGGGGCTCTGACTTTTATGCTGAATCTTGTAGTATTTGGTTTCAGGAAAATATGCATAAATTTAAAAAATTAAAAGTTATTAAGTGAAACTTATTAGATTTGGACAGAAAAATACACTTGAATTAAAGATAATTTTCATTCAATCTCCAAACATAAAGAATAATTATGTCTGAATAATTCATGGCAATCCTGTAGCCAGCCATCTCTCCCTTGGGTGGAGAACCAGTTTATGTGACTAGATTGCTTATCTGTGAAAGGCTCTGCCTATATTTATATACTCTTGGATTGTCTGAACTCAAGAGTAACAAAACCAATCTTCTGTACATATTTGGTTATTATCTGAAAGAAATATGCATCATTCTCTAGTATCCACATCTCAGGTTGAGGAGATTAGATTCTAGTGAGCACTACTAGGAAGTACTTGAATTCAGCATTTTCAGTCTAATTATGTATATTTTATCTTCTTATGGATTATAAATTTAGAACCAATAGAAGGATATAATGAAAAAAATCCAAGTTCATAAGTATATATATATATTTTATGTATACTACATACTATATATTATAAAATATATAAATATATAAACATAATTTATGTGTTATAAGAATAAATTTTATAAAAATAAATATATAAATATGTATTATATAATAATACAAATATTACATATATATACAGAGAGAGAGAATTTTGTTTCCAGACTATATCTTAAAATGTCTAGTATCTCTCATCTTTAAGGTTTTAGAAATTTCAGAATTAACATACTCAAATAAAACTCAAAATCCTTGAGAAAAAAATAAATACCAAGACAGTGTTCTTCTTTCCAGAATCCTTGCCTTAGTAAATGGTGTGATTTTCCCTATAGTTGTGTGAAGCAGAGCCTTCAATTGTCTGCTCTGACACCACTTCTTTCATGTCATATATGATGTGGATACTCATCATGGAAGAGTACTTTTACACCTTGAATACTTCTCAAAAAATTAATTTGTTTCCATCTCTTCAACCAACTTTCTGCTCTGAAGTGTAGTCTGTGGTAATCTTTTCTTCAAAATGACCGTATGCCTAATGGTTAGAGTGGCTGCAACTGAGCTTAGATATGATGTCATTGGCCTCTTCATGTCCAACCAACATGGAAATACTTTAAAACTGATGATGACTAGGATATAAAAATACTATAAATTAATATATAAGTTACATGTGTCAAAATGTTTGACAATTTAAATGTAATGACAGAAATTCCTGAAAGCAGGGTGCCATTTAAACTGAACCAGGAAGATATAAAAATGCTTGGATGGACTTATGTCCAATAAATACATGAGATCACCATAAAAATATCTACCACCAGCAGCAGCACCACCACCACCATCACCACCAACAACAACACCACCACCACCAACAACAACAACAAACCTATTTTGGAATGAAACAGACAATTTACATTTTTCTTCTGTACCCTGATCTTCTGGCATCATAAAAAAAAATCTCATGAGATTTTTCCCCATATCCACACACAGACACAGACACAGACACAGATACATGCATGCACATGTGCGCGCACACACACACACACACACACACACACACACACACACACACACACGCATTTATATAAGCTCCAGCTCTTACATGTAAGTTTTTTATGTAGTTGGAGTTAACAGGGATTGCCTCTCCATTTGTATCCTCTTTAGTTTTTAATCATCAAAATTCTTTGTTTTTCTAGCACTCAATTCTATTATGTTATTTTAGGTTTATTCTTACACTAGTTTTGTTGTTAATGCTCTTTCATATTAAATTATTTTCTTAATCTTTTTTATTATTTGTCAGTACACAAGAATGCAGTATATTGTTTCCTGTTAATTTCCAATTCTGCTACAAACTGAATTTATGATCACTTCTTATAGCTTTGGGTAGACTCTGTAGATTATTTTTTACATGCACAATAATACATATCCATTCTTCTTCACTCACTGGAATAGAGGCTTTTTCCTTGCCTGTTGAAAGAAATGTTACTCTTATAGGTAGATAGTACTAAAACAGTTATACTTATTTTGTTCCTCATCTTGGTGGGAGAATTTTCCATCTTTTACTAGTGAATGTCTTAACAGTTGGAAAGTCTGCATATATGGTGTTAACATGTTGAGTTATTTCTCTATTTTTAGTCTGTTGATAGTTTTAGCACAAGATATCATAAACTAGTGTTAAATGCCTTTTCCTACCAACTAATATGGCCTATCAGATTTCTTTTTCATTCTGTTAATATGGTGTATTATGTTGGCTGTTTTTATATGTTGAATTCTTATTGCCAGATGATTCAATATGTTAAAATGCTGCTGTTGACTTTGCCCTTTGCACATGACGATGTTCCTTGCCGAGCTCTGACCGATACATGGGTGAAATCACTCCAGTCAAATATTTGTAGTACTGTAATACAATACAGTTGCTTTTATCGACTGGTTTTAATAAATGAGGCTATCAACTCCAAGCTATTGCAAATTTGACAAATCCATTAAGGAATCCTAATTGATAGTGCTTTATAATCCCCTTGACTGCACCATTCTCCTGAAATTAGTAATTGGTGGCTGAGAGTTTTGCATTAGTATTGATGTACAGTTTCTTGTAGTATTTGCCTGGTTTGGGCTCAGGAAGCTTCTGACCTAGTAGATCCTGTTACAAGGTATTTTCTCTTGTCTGTTTCAATGGGAAGGGTTGATAAAACCATGAGTGTACTTCTATTCTCCTGATGCTCCTCACTTTTCTCCGCTCAGCTCTCGTCTTGACGTCTCTTAACCAGGAAGATCATCACTAGTCTTTGTTTTTTTAGCCTGGTTTCTCAGACCCTCATTCAGCAACAGCACCAGGTATAGTGACACGTTCTAACTCTGGAATTATTTGGTAAAATTTCATTCTCTATATCTGTTACCCGAAGACTGTGGTGACTAAAGGAAATAATAGTGCTCCTGTGTCTGCCACTGCAGCCTTCTGTCTGCCATGCTAGGCACATATCTGACTCTTGGTAAATTCTCATTGATTGACTGGATTGTGAGATTCTGTGGATGTTTATCCTCTGTTCTCCAGCTCTTCCTATGATTCGTGATGATTAATTCTTAATCCCTTTCTTCAAAAGTTGTTTTGTGGTCTTTCTCTCTCCCCTCACTCCTCGGACCTCTCTTTGTTGCTTCTTCTGACTTTGTCCTTTACACATGGGTACTTTACATGGTAAGCTCAGACCAACAGATAGATCTGACAACACCAGTCAAAGATCTTTGGTACTGCAATAGAGCACAGTTGCTCTTGTCCACTTGTTCCAATGAATGACACCACCGACTCCAAGCTATGACAAAGTATAGGGGCACACAAAAAGAGTCACCAAAAAATAGGCTTTGAGGATGTGGAATTTACATTTAGCAACACTGAGTAGATTTCACAGAAGCAGTGCTCTTGTTCTGAATTGACTGCTGTGATCAGGAAGTAAGGGTAGCTCTATGACTAGGTGATTTACTAATCATTATCTAGGCAGTAGAAAAGAATGGAACTCAGCCAAAGCTGGAATTGATGAAAAGATATTTGGTTGGTTTCATGTGCTTGCTTTTGTTTGCAGGGACATGACTGCAGAGCATTCTGGGTTGTTGTTTTGTTCTATCAAGGTCAGACTGTTTTGTGTGCATTTGTCTTTTCCTGAAACTATGTTCAGAAGGGAAACACCATATTCTTGCTGACAGTACCATGTCAGCCTTTAACAGTATTAAGGTATTGTAATAGCTGCTGGATTTTAGAAATAGCTATCCTTCTTAGAGTAAGGCACCTCAGTGAGGAGTAGGGTATTCCAGAGGCTCTTCACACCACATCTATTTCCTAAATCTAAGTATACAAGCCTATTTCTAGGCTGGGGGATTGGGATGTGCAGATAGCAGAATTTTAAGAAAGAACATTTTGTTTTTCATTTTTCATTTTGTCCTAGTTTCAAAGTCATGTGGTATTACTGAATTATGAACTTTGATACATAGCATCCCTTACTTACTGAGAAATGCCTGGCATTCTTCAGCCTGTAGTCACAACCATAACCACACAGAAGAGAAAGGCACAGCAGCTTTCAAAATCCCTTCAAAATCCATGGCCTTTCTGCATAGTTTTAATAATTTTGCCAGGAACATCTCTCCTTTCCCAACAAAGGAGTTCATCAACTGGATTTTGGGAAAGTGCAAAACTGCCTATGAAACTGGCATGGTACCTGCAAAGACTGCGAAGAAGAAGCCCAACAGGAGCTGCAGGCTGAAGGCAGAAACATGCACAGGTGGTGCCCTCTGTGCAGTTGGGATTATATATTAATGTAGTGAAACAGGAGTTGCATGCCTTGCAGGAACATGAAGCACTATCATTTACCCAAACTCTTCTGGGATCAGTGAAGCCCAAAGACAGTGGGTTCCAGAAAGTCATTTTGTACTTCCTTCTATGAAAGAGCTTTGATCTTATCTAAGGCTATTCAAAAGCAGTAATTTGTCTCCAGGTCAAGCCGTGACTAACACCTCTACTCTACTAAAGCAACCTCTACTCTACTAAAGCAACCTAAAGGGCTACACCATTATGAGTTTTTATAAGGCCAGATCTCACAGCTTAATTAAAACTTAATTTATAAGCTAAAATATGTAAATATTATCATATGGTTCATAATCAGAAAGAGACAGAGTGATAGAGAGATTGGGAGGGAGATTAAGAGAGAGAGAAAGAGAATTAGAAATGTGTTTCTGAGAACAACAATCCCTCAGTGATGACAGGACTCAGAACACAAGAACAACCGAATCTTCAGTACTGCTGTGCCTCTTTAGCTTTGCTCTAGTAAACCCTTTTTATCATTTCCCCAAATGTACTACTTCCCCATAGTTCTAGAACTTTCTTCACTAGAAAATAATTAGCTTCTAACATTATGAAGATAAACTAAAACTATTGGGAAGTCCTATTCATTTTACATTAAAAAACAAAAAAACAATGTCCTATAGAGACTTTAGATCTCATGGGTAAGAAATTCCTTCTGCCTGTGACTAGTGTTCATATCTCTTACTTACCTTTCTCATGAATAATTTCTTTCTCTCTCTCTCTCTCTCTCTCTCTCTCTCTCTCTCTCTCTCTCTCTCTTTCTCTCTCTCTCTGTTACACACACACACACACACACACACACACACATACACACACACAGGACCACCCTTTCCTCATTAGAAAATAAATGTATTTCAATACAAATAGTCCATACTAGCCAGTGTTCTATTTAGGGAAAGAAAATGCAGATATCCTTCTAACAAATAAATATCTTGAACAGTTATAGAACCTCATTATTGCTCTTATTTGAATCCTCATAACTTGTGAGTCCCCAGGGTTTTTTCCTGATTGATGATTATACACAGAAAACCTTTACCCAGATCAACAACCAGTTGCAATTGTTTCCTAAGTCTGGGTTTAAGTTGCATAGTGAATTTTTTCAAACCTGGTAGTTTACAGGGCGACATCATTTGCTATCTGTCTTGGTCTTTGTTAGAAAATTTGTCAAGATACAACGTCAGATTTTCTCAAGACTATAGTGTTTGGAGACCAGGAGAAATAATCAGAGCTCAAAGGTTAAAATCATTTGAAGTGGTATTCACCCCCGTGCCAGGAGTTTGGTAATGGGTGATGGGCAATAGGTGTAAACTGAAGACTCAAGTGGCATATCTGAAATAAAACACTTCTGTGTAGTTGTTCCATAGCTTTGCAATGTGAAATTGGATTTAGAAAGCAGGTATCCTAAGACATATCTGAAAGGAAGTTCTCATGGCCTAGTGTTTGAAATGATATAGAGTTATTAAGGCCATAGCCTAATCACCAGTCTCCTCTCAAGTCCACAGAATTTCTTTCCTTCCCAGATGTGTTGCTTTATACAACAGAAATTTGAAAATTTAGTAGTGTCATATACTTTGAAACTCAGTTGTCATTTTTATAACACGATAGCGCAGAGTGGGTAATTTACAAATAGCAGAAGTATTTTCTCAGAATCCAGGAGCCAGGGAAGTTCAACAGTATAACAAAAGCAGATTCAGAGTCTAAAGAAGACTTGTTTTGCATCCTCAGATATTAAAAGACACAAATGCTATAGCCTCACAGCAGAAATATCTCATACTAGCTCCCCAGGCCCTAGGCCCTTGTATTAGGGTATTTCCCACAGGCCCACTTCTGGGGTACAGGATTCAACATCTAACTTTGCAAAAGTCACAAGTATTGGAACCAAAGCAAAAGTTGTGAAAGAACCTTTTGAGATGATTACAGCTGATCATAAATCTGATGATTTGTTTGTTTGTTTTGTTTGTTTGTTTGTTTGTTTTGGGGGTCTGGGGGGTTGGTTTTTTGAGACAGGGTTTCTCTGTATAGCCTTGGATGTCCTGGAACTCACTTTGTAGACCAGGCTGGCCTCGAACTCAGAAATCCGCCTGCTTCTGCCTCCGCAGTGCTGGGATTAAAGGCATGTACCACCACACCCGGCTGGTTTCTATTCATAACAAATGTAAACTCAAACTTGACACATTCTTTTACTTACTATGTAAGTAAACATGGCAATAAGTTGTGAATACTAAATACTGATGTAGCAACATACTTTTCCTCATTTTTAGAAGATATAGTACACAGGTCTTCAAATCTGAAATGTTGTAAGCTTCTTTATATTAGCCTACTATAACCTGAATAGAGATTGTATGTGTGTGTGTGTCTGTGCTTATGTATATTCATGTGAAATTGCATAAGGTTTTGTTTAAATGTGTGAGACATGTATATGCAGGTAAGAGGTTAAACTCAGGTGTATTCCTCAATCACTCTCTACCTTATTTTTTGAGAGAACATCTTTCCCTGAACATGGAACTCACTAGTTTAGTGAGTCTGGCTATTCTGTTATCTCCAGGGATCTTTCTGTCTTTTCACTGCATCTGGGATACAGAAGTGCATTTCTACGTCCAGATTTCTCTGTCAGTGCTGAGGATTGAACTCAAGTCTTCATGCCTACACGGCGACCAGTTTAGCCACTCGTTCATCTGCCTAGCTTAAGGGTAGGCTTGATATAGACCTTTTGGAACTGTGCTTCTGCTCACTGTGGGCTCACTATATTAATTCACAGTCAGTAGAATGTCTTCAAAATTTTAAGTACTTGAATAGTTGTCTTCTGGATATTTTCCTCGTCTTTTAATAAAGAGATCCTGAAAGATAGGTATAAAAACAAACAAACAAACCAGAAACAGAAACAAAATCAAAACAAAACAAAACAACCTAAACACCTGTATTTTAAGAACCTGAAACATTGAAATGGAAGGATAATCTGTTTGAAAAACATCTTGGTATACATGATAAGTTTCAAGCTAACGTGGGTTAATAAAACCTGCTTCTAGCATAGCATCAAATAATTTTGGAATGTTATTCATTAGCCATATAAATTTGCACTGATTGTTTCATTTGAAAACATTTGCTGATCCTTTTCTCCTCAAAGACTGAGAATAATAGAAAAAATAAAGCAAAATGTAATAATTAGTATTCCAAATATTAAGTGGCTGTTTATCTAAAGTTGGAGTCAGCTAACAAGTCAATGAAAACACACTTTAAAATATCTGTTACTGTATCCATATGGAAAGAGCATAGCCTTTCTTCAAAAAAAAAAACTAAAAAACTAAACTATGTATGATCAGGTGATCCTATTTCTTGGCATGTTCACAAAAAATAAAATAAAATCAGTACGTTAAAGAAATGTCTGAACACCCAAGTTCAGTACAGTACTATTCACAGTAGTCAAGTAACACAACAACAGGTAAACAGAATGTTAGTTTTAGATCCCTGTGGGGAGAAAATGATTCCAAAGAGGAAGGAGTGATTTCCAAAGTTTTCAGTGCATGGGAGCCTGGGTCCGCCAGTGTTAATCAGGTGAAAAGGCTGAAGCATCATTACAGAAAGGCACGAGGGAAGAAAGCCACTGTCCTCAGAGTAGCAAGGAAGAAAAACACAGGATGATAGGCACACCGTGTTCCCTTCATAGACATGTTCCCAGCAACCTACTATCTCCCACTAATAACAGTCGATTCAGTGATGTGCTCACCCATGGACTAAGGTATTGGCAGGGTTAGCACCCTCAAATCACTTATCAGTAGTACTACCAGATCGGAAACAAGCTCAAATACGGGAGCCTTTTGGAGAAATACTTTCTATCCGGATCACAACAAAAGACAAGGCAAGAATAGGCTACCTGTGGTGGACATGCCATAATCTCATTCCTCATGATGCTGAGGTGTGAAGCCAGCCAGGGTACTACTGTTCATGAGGATATATGAACAAATATTCATTCATCTGAGTAGGACCACTGATGAAAGACCAAAGAAATTATACCACTATAGTCTAGCTAAACGAATTTGCTGGAATATTAATGGTGGGTTATTTATAGGAGTGTCAACTTATATTACAGGTACTTCCTATATTCCCACCCCAGCATAGATTACAGCACATAAAAGCTGTATCCTGTATTTCCCTATATGACTCATGGGCAATTTTCCTGACACTTAGTAATTGTGACTGCTCATATAGCCTTGGGGAGGCTGTCTTATAAATCTTATAAGCTTCAGGAACTTCCTGAGAATTGTTAGTTTGTTGATATTTATTTGGTGTGCATTCTGATCCTTCAAGTGCTCACCCTCAAGGAGTGTTTCAATTCAGAGTAGATAAGTGTACAGCACTGAAACTACATAAAAATCTTTAGGCTATCCTAGGCTCTATAGTGAGATCTTAACTTAAAAAAATACAGTACATATCCAAAATGGAGTACTATTTAACGTTAAAAACATGAAAATTCTGTTGTTTATCATATAATTGATATAGAAAACACTCAGCTAAGTGAAATAATCTAAATACTACCAGAGACATACTTCACAGTGTTGATTCTAAAGATGTCCATGAATTGGAAGTAGAATTATGGTGGCTAAATCCCAGTAACTTGGAAGAACGAGAAAGGTGCCATTGTAGAGCTCCTTTATTTGGGATTAGAAAGGTTGTGGTGATTTATTGCATACCAGTGAAAGCATATCAGCAATAATGCCACCTGTCACTGTGAGTTCATGTGCGCTCTGATCATGTGATATAGACTGCCTTTTTTTTTTTTTTTTTTTTTTTTTTAATGTCCGCCATCTCCTCTGACTCCTATACTCATTCCAACTCCCCTCCTTCAGGGTTCCCGGAGTTATAAGGGGAAGGATTTGATAGAGACATCTCAGTTATGCATTGTCTATTTTTAAATTGCTTAAATAATAGGTTTTAATAGGGTTTTTTTAGTACAAACTAAAAGTATAGAAGGTGAGAGATGTGCTAGTTTCCTAGATAGACTCATTTTGTAATGTATGCAACTGTCTAACTACCACTTCATATTTCAAACAAGTAAATATCTTTTCTTTTTTTTCCCTTGAATTGAAAATAGATTCGGTCTCACATAATATATCCTGATTATAATTTTTGGGTCCCTCTACTCCTCCAAGTTCTCCCAACCACCTCTCCCATCTAGATCCATTCTCTTTCTGTCTCTCATTAGAAAAGAACAGGCTTCTAAGAAGTAACAACCAAACATAGCCAAGTAAAATATAAGATAAAACAGAGATGTCACATTGAAGGTAGAAAAGGCAAGCTAACAGAAGGAAAAGAGCCCAGGAGACAGCACAAGAATCAGAGCCTACTCATTTGTACACTAAGAAATCCCACCAAAATACTAAACTGGCAGGCCTAACATGAGCATAGGGTACTTGGTGCAAACCTATGCTACCCAGTCTCTGTGAGTTCATGTGCACATGCTAATCATGTTGACTCCGAGAACCTTGTTTTGTTCTGTTTCATTGGTTTTTGCTTTTGATACCCTTCATGTCCTCGGGCTCTTACACACTTTCCATCTTTCCAACTCTGCTTCTCATGGTTCCTTTAGCTCCGAGGGGAGGGATTTGATGGAGACATCCCATTTAGGGCTAAGCATTCCAAATTTTCTCACTCTCTGAATGTCTGGCTGTAGCTGTGGGTCTCTGTATTGGTTCTCATCTGCTGCAGGAGGAAGCTTCTCCAACAATGGCTGAGTAAGGCACTGATATTTATAAATATGGAGAGAATAAGTTTGAATGAGAAGAGGTTCTCCTTCCTTTAGTACTTGTAAACAGCCTAAACTTTTTGCCAGGTGGATCATCTGGAGCAGAAAATCCACTCATCTCTGACAACGGTTCTTGTTGCTCCCTGAATCTCCAATAACAAGAAGCTGGAAAATCCTTAGTTCTGACATATTCTACAAGCCCCAACATCTTAAAAAACATGTTGGAAAACAAACTGTGGAATAGGAAAATTCTACATTATATCAAATCCTAGTTTTTAATGAAGTCAACATATTGGACAAAGTATAAAATTTATTGGAACTTTGATGCTTGAGTTAAATATCAGTGAGAGTTAGAAGATTTCAATATAAACATCATGCTGGCTCCTGTAAGACTACTTGTAGAAACCAGTGTTCTTAGTAATTCGGGGAGGAATGAGTTTAAAGGCAAGGAAAAAGAGAATGACATGAAGAGAGATTAAATCAATAATAATTCAAACAATTCAGAATAAAACAAACACTGGGAAACATTTTTAGAATATTGGTAGATTCAGTCCATTGTTCAATACATGTTGCTCCCCTCACTATAGCTCCTCTGGATCTGAGTCCAGCTACATTAGAAAAGCAATAACATCAACACTTATAACCTGGGCCTTAAAGAAACATCTCCAGCCTCCTTAGGAGCCATAAAGATGTGTGAAGTGGTAAAGAAATACTGGAATCTAGTGTCTGGGCTCTCATTAGAGAAAGTCAAAAGTGTCTGAGTTTCGGCATGTGTCCTCATGTGGCCAAAGCTTGCCAACGGGACTCAGGTTCTTGTCTTCAATAGATGTTCCATTTCTTGAAATTTCCTACAGGTTCCATATGCAGAGAAAGGAGCACTATGCTTATTTTTTTTTTAACCATGCTGTTAGCACTGTTTTACTTCAGATACAAAAAGATTTTCCTAGTTAAGAAAGCAAAGTGACTTTAAACTAGTGTCTAACAACATCAGGAAGGCAAAACACTCAAGAGAGAGAGAGAAAAACAGAGACAGAGACAGAGACAGAGACAGAGCTCAGGGATGGGTATCTGGAGTCTATGCAGCTCATCTACACCTGGCTCAGAATCTTCTGTGCTGGTATCGTTAAATTCTTTAGGTCAGTAACCCTTTAATAACGTAAGTTATATAAAGATCTTGCAAAGCCAAACCACAAAACAGATTTATTTGACTAACATACAGAATGTTCTCAATCTAAATATGTCCACTGATTAATCAAATAACTAATGAATTTTTAAAATGTACAGTGTGTTCCATAGGTCCCTGAATCCTCCCTTCTAGGGAAAAATCTTTTGCACCATTTAAATACAGAAGATTGCTTTGTTACATAGAATTTTAGTATACATTAAAGGATATTATAATCACTAGGTCATAAAGGCATATTTTCTTTCAAGAAGAATAATTAAGAAAAAAACACATCACTACAGCTTTATAGAACACATGCTCCCATGTCTGAATCTGTATCTGCTGGGCAAGACAGATTTTTCACCTCAAAGAAAACCAGTGTATATAAAAGCATGCATTAAAAAAAAGGATCACATACATTAATGTTAAAGGTCTCATGTGAAACATCAAGTATAATTAATAAGAAATTCTGGTAGTGATTTTCCTCATTGAAATTTGTGTTTACACAAAAACTTGAACCACTAGACACTAGATTGAGCTAGTTTACTACCTAAACCCCTAGTTTAACTAACCTTTTGAGTTAAATATAAAACAACAACTAGAGGTTTCAGATAATGAACAGTACTAGGAATATTCTCTCCCAAAGCACTTATTTCACACCAGATCTGAAGCAATGACATCCTGAGGGGTGTGATGTATTCTCTACTTCTACATGGTTTGATTTGATTCTTCTTCTATCGCACCAAAAAGTTCCCTTGACTGAAAGCCTATCAAAGCCTCCCTTTGAGTGTGATGAGTGACAGATCAGGTCTTTCTTGGGTCTCCTTTCAGCCTTCTCCTGGCATGCAAAGCTCAGAGAACAATGGGGAAGCCTGGACAAAGTTTCTACACAGAATGCCACCTCTTTTGGCTGTGTTTGTGTAATTTTCTTTGCCCTCTCTAGTGTCTCCAGTTGCTGTAATCTCTTTCCCATTCCTCTAGGATGAAAGCCAGCCTGTTTTTTTTCTTGGATCTTAGCTAGGCCACATTCACCTTCTGCTACAGCAGAGGCTGCCCGGCACATTTGGAGTGTACTGTGCTGGACTGTGTCTACCCAATGCTCATTGCATCCATGCATGACTTCTTCATGGTTTCATCTGCAGGAGCCCTGTTTTATATTTTACCTAGTCTCCACAGCTGTTATATGTAGGAAGTTCCATTGCCTTATTGCTAGTCTAAAGTCATTATTAACTTAATTCTTGATTTTATTTGATCCTTTTGTGTGCACTCAACAAAAGAGAGGATATGAAGATAGCTGGCTAGTCTTATGTCAGCTTGACATAGAAGCTAGAGGTATCTGGATGGAAGGAGATTTAATTGAGAAAATGCCTCCATAAGATCTGACTATAAAGTATTGTCTTAATTAGTTATTGATAGGGGCAGGCCCAGCCAATTGTCGGTGGTTCCATCCTTGGGCTGGAGGTCTTGATCTTTCTAAGAAAACAGGCTGAGCAAGCCATGCAGAGCAAGCCAGTAAGGAGTACCCATCTCCCATGGCCTCGGCACCAGCTCCTGGCTCCAGGTTTCTGTCCTGTGTGAGTTCCTGCCCTGACTTCCTTCAATGATCAACAGCAATATGGAAGTCTAAGCCAAATAAACTTTCCTCCAAATAGCATTTCCTTAGTCATGGTGTTTCATCACAGCAGGTGGGAAGAAAGCAGCTGGACTGGATTTGCAAAGATTCCCTACAAAGTTCTTAGCAGACATTTTTAGAATCCGAAGAGATTCAGATTCTATTCTTTCCTACACACTGTATACTTAAATACTAAAAATTAATTAAAGTATATAAAATATCAAATACAGATATGTCATCCTCTCTCTGCCTGAATGGTGAAGCAAAACAAAACAAGGATAAACAGGTTTCGCCTGTCTCCGTTCTGCTGGGAAAGCTGGAAGTGACACAGCTCTTAGAAGAGAAGTAAGGAGGTTAGGGCAGCTTGCACAGCGCAGGTATGTGAGGTCCCCCTATGATAGCAACTCCAGCATCTGGCAGAGGCATGAACCTGGCCAGCCAGGTGGGTCCAAGGTTCAGCAGTAAATGAATGCTTCAGGAGAAAGAACTCTTCCTAAAGTGTTACAGCTCAGTAAAACAGCCACTCTCAGAAGGTCCACTATAAAATACCTTGTGCACATTATTCCATGTGGAGAGGGACTCTAAATATTGAGGAATAGTGTGGGATTTAGGGGTAGGTGATTCCTATTGACTAAATTTGAGATGTCAGTGATGCTCTGTGGAGCAATGGGCTATGCACAGACAGCTGAGGTCTTGAACCCCGGTGGTACCCGATGGGTGGTACTTTCCACCTACAAGGGACAGAAGGGATTTGATCATGTCTCCTAGCCCCCTGGCTCCTGTCAAAGTTACCATCCCCCAGCCCCCAAAAGAGAGGCATGTGGCTAACAGTCTTGTAGACAATGTCCCAAGCTTTTGGCATTCTGGTTAGACTCCTCTCCACAACAAGATAGCAGCAAGATAGCAGCCCACTATAAGAGGGGCTGCTTGGCTCCTCCTCTCTCTCTCTTAAGCTTTCACCTTTCTTTCTCTTAAGCTTTTACCTCTCTTACTCTATAGCCTTCTCTCTCTCTCTCTCTCTCTCTCTCTCTCTCTCTCTCTCTCTCTCTCTTCCCCTTCTCTCCTCTTGGCCATGGCTCATCTCTCTCTCTCTCTCTTTCTACCTCCTCTCTTTCCCCCTGCCTTTCTACAATAAAGCTCTAAAACCATAGACTGTCTCTGTTCATCAAGGCCTGCCGTGCTTGAACGATGGGATAGGCTTTCTCCTAAGGAGACATACCTAATCTCCTGACAGAAGGCCTTCCTATGCTACAGTCATGCGCTGAGCCCCCCCACCCCATGCCCTCTTCCCTTATCACTGAGTGTCGCCTCAGGCCCCTGGCTCTATCTTGGAGGCCACATGGAGACACTGTCTTCTTCCCCTGAAGTCTGGGCAGCTCTGGGGAGGCCTGCAGCAGCAATAAGGAGGTGGGCAGCAGTAGTTGCATAACAAAAGGAGCCAGCCTAGCTGGAAGTGGCCTGGGGCCACCAATGGGGGCAGGTCTGAATTCTGGAGGCTACACATGGGGAAGGACTACAGATGTTTTACATAATTGACCTATCACCATGGTGCCCAGATTTTTTTCAATCTTTCCAAAAGGGTCCAAAATCCAGATCTTAATGAGGGTCATACATACCTTCTATGTTATCTTTGTGACAACTCCCAACTTAAGGAGCCAGGCCTGTAAAATAAACATTTCCTAGACATAACTATCACTTTTTTGTGATTCTATTTAATTTGCAAATCTTATTACTCTGTGTGTGTGTGCATGTGTGTATGTGTGTGGTGTGTGTTAAGCCACTGCTGTTGTCTTTGCAGAGGACAGCAGACAGATATTCTTCCAGTTCTGAAGGTTAAAAATCCAAGATTAAGGTGCTGGTAGGCTGGATTGTAGTTATGTTTCATCCTCGTAGAAAGCTTTTCTGTCTTCCACTGTCTTCTCATTTTGCCACTCATGCCTGGCATTACTTCCTCCCCTTATATACAAATCAGTCTTACTTAACCTTATATTGAGGAGTTGATTTAAATATCACCTTTTTAGAAAGGACCTTTTTAGCCCAATAGAAAACCTCTATGCTCTGTCTTTGAATCTTTTGTTCCTTTTCAGACTTTCCAAATTGTGGTTGATGCCTGAAATTACCGTATTGAGTATTAGTTTAAAGGGTGGCTGCTTTCTCTCAGTGATGATCCGAATTTCCTTATAACAGCATTTCTCTGTGTGTCCTGTGCTATTCTTCCTTCTTGGTCAGTGATATAATTAGACCTGGTCATGTTTGAATATGCGTGGCCCACAGAGTGGCACTATTTGGAGATGTGGCCTTGTTGGAGTAGGTGTGTCATTGTGGGAGTGGACTTTAAGACCCTCATCCTGGCTGCCTAGAAGTCAGTATTCCACTAGCAGCCTTCAGATTAAGATGTTGAACTCTCAGCTTTGCCTGCACAATGCCTGCCTGGATGCTGCCATGCTCCTGCCTTGATGATAATGGACTTAATCTCTGAACATGTAAGCCAGTCCCAATTAAATGTTGTCCTTATAAGAGTTGCCTTGGTCATGGTGTCTATTCATAGCCATAAAAGCCTAACTAGGACAGACCCTGTGATAGTGACTGTTGAACATAGACAGCATTTAGTATTTGATGTAATTTTTGAAGATATTTTTCCCTTTTTGCTCGTAGTCTTCTTTGCATTATAGTACCAAATTCATTTTATTTTTATATTCATTGTATAATTATTACCACTTAATTGAAACTTTATACCTCATAAAGATGATGATGATGGCAATAACGATGACAATGATGATGACAGTGACATTATTTATAGGACACAAAGATTTATAATAATCTTGTGATAGTTTCTACCACTATTTTTTCCCTTACAGATGTGAAAACTGTGTCAAAGAGTAATTAAGTTACTTTCCAAAGTCATAGTTTAGTAAATATTTGTTAATAGTATATTGGAAGATATAGAGACTATAACCATACTGAGAATGGAATATTTGTATAAAATAAAGTCAACATAGAAGTTGGAGAGTGTGTTGTGTTGGGAAAGTACTTGACATATAATCATGTGAGATACCAAGCACCTATGTAAAAAACTGGGCACAGCAGTTCATGCCTGTGATCTGAACTACAGGGAGGTGAAGTGGAGATTCAGCCAGACTAACAAATTAGTGAGTGACAGGTTCCACAAGGGACCATGTCTCAGAAGATCAGATGGAGGGAGATGCAGTGATATCTATCTCTAGTATCTATACACACATCCAGGCATGCTTTCAATACAGATATACACAATATGAGTATGTACCTACATACCATAATAACGAGATGACCTTGAAAGAAAGTGCCTAGTAACACTGTACATTTCTCACTGTGGTGTCTTGACAGCTGTGTCAAGGTGCTTTTATCATCCCTACAAATGCACTTAGAATATGTGAAGTAAAGAGCAGTGAGAATATTAACTTATATTATCACAGGGCTCACTGAGTGTTAGATATGCTGCACAGTACTTTTAATATTTAAACTCATCTAATTCCAGAAGAAACTTTCTGGTATTTCCATTTTATATATGAGAAAAAGTTAAAGCACAAAGAGAAATAGTGACTGTTCTAGGATCCCACACCTTATAAACAACCAAGGCAGAACCAGTCTGATCCAAAATCTATATTTTTATACTAATTTCTGCACCATTCACAGAGTGGTTCTAATTGATTAAAGCAGCAGTTATTAGACTGTGAGTTGTAACCTCTTTGGACTCAAACAATCCTTTTACTAGGATAGCATATTGAATATCCTGAATATCAGATATTTACATTATGATTCATAACAGAAGTAAAATTATGGTTCTGTAGTAACAAAGAAATAATTTTATGGTTGGGAGTCACCACAGCATGAGGAAGCATTAAAGGGTTGCCGCATTGGGAAGGTTGAAAACCTCTCGACTAAAGGTATATGTTTCACTGTGAGGTAACATGGAGCGACACTTTTCCTTCAAATAGTCTTATCTCCCCAAGTCTCAGGTTTATTACCACAATCAATCCAAATAGAACAAAAAGTTTAAGTTTTAGTAAATAATAATCGCTGAATTACACATAGTGAAAGCATATAGCTCTCAGAAGCTAACGTTCATCTCCAGGTGACAGTGATTATTAAACTAAGATCCTATTTTAAATAGGCTTTGAGGACCAGAAATTTTCTGACTTATTATATTATTTTATCATATTGTTTTAGTATTTTTATATTAATTTATTATTATCATATTATTTTGTCATTCTCCTTTTAAATACATTGTACATCAGAATTGAATTTTGGTTTAAAAGGTCCATGAATTCAGAGCTACTACATTTTTAATAACATCAGTTGACAAAATACATTTTCCAAATCTGAAATGGTTGTTTGATTTCAGACAAGTAGGATTCTTCATCAGGTGTCTTAAACACTTTGAAGTGACTTAGTTTTTTGCAGAAGGTTGTTTACAGGATTAAAAAAAAAAAAAAACAAGAAATAATCAAATGCAAAAATTTCACTGTGACAAAACTTTGAATTTTCCCATATTTTTAATACAACTATATTATGAGACAAGATATTATTTTCCAAAGAAAATAAAATGTTTAGAAACTGCCCTTAAACTGAGTGGTGCATTACTAAGACCTATCTTTAGAGTTCTTTTTTTTAAAATGAAGCCATTCATATGGGGACAAATTACATACTACCAAAAATCACAGTTACTCACAGGTGACAAAAATGATAGATAAAATTTTCTGCTCTTAAATAACTACTGTATTATCAGAATCATCTAAGGAAATGAAACAATTATTTCTTTAAGTTTAATGGTTAGTAATTTATTTGGATATGTAATATAAAATATGTTGATATTTTGTATGCTGATATGTGTTTTAAAATAATATTTTATATATGGAATTTTACAAATATTTTGTCTTTAAAATATATAATTATAGTCTAAAATACAAGCAACATAAAAATGATTACTAGGGAAAAAAAAGGATATTTTATAATGGATCCAAACTTTAAGGAAGCTAATCACTTGTGTCTAACATTTTTTATGAAGTATTTCTAATGGGTCTCTATTCTTTATCATTACCAGTTACTGATTTTAAACAATTACATAGTGTTATAAAATTCTTCTACACAAAAGAATAATTTGTGATTATTAGCAAGTGCAGAAGATGATAACTAAACAACCTGAAAAATGCATGACTTTTGTAATACCAAGTGTACTTATCCATGTATTACATATGTTCTGTGCCCCTAATAACATAAATAACAAACTTATAGCATTTCTACCTAAATATTTCTGTAAGAGGAATACTTATACCAAATACCCTCCAGTAGACACAAACTATCCCCAGACTGTTAAATTACTTCTAGAATTTGATATAATGCTGATTACAGTAACAAAGTAAGAAAATTTCCCTGACCTAAGTTACCAATATGCACATCTATATTTTTACCTAGCCCAAATAACACAGCTCACCATAAAGAAAATAACTATAGACATTATATCAAGGACAAAAGTCATTTAAAATGTGAGAGTCCTACCTTCTGAAAAATTTAAACCCTGAAGTATCTGTCATATTTAATTTAGTTCTTAGATTAAATCTTTCCTGCTTGATCTCAGTCCCATCTAAACTCTCTAAACCAGAAATTAACTGATTCTGACATTTTCATTCATGACTGCTCAAAAAGCTATAGCCATTTCACCAAATAAAAAATACATTTCAATCAATGCACAGATAGATATGAATATATATCATCCCTGCACAGCTTTGCTCTCGCCAAGTCCAATGTCAGAAAATGTTTGTTAAGGTCATTTGTCTCTCAGTCATTCATCTTAACCTTGTAGTGGATCAAGTCTTGAGGTTCTAGTCTCCTTAACAAACGCATCTTCCTGTTTGAGGCGGAGGCACAAATCACAGTTTATACAGTTTTGTTATGATCCATAAGAGTTTATATGCTCTTATTTAAACAGAGAAAGAAAACTTCTTGTCTTGAATAGATTCCGTTTCAAAGCAGTTCTCTGAGGACAAACCAAAGGAACAAAGAAAATCAGAACCCACTGCAGATGAGCCTGGCATTTTTACAAGAAGGAAACGAGATTCTTGAATTTAAATGGAGCATTTCCAGGAACAGGAACACAGGCATGCTTTCTCTTCCTCCTCCTGCTCCGTAATCTGAAGTGATCTAGAAGAGACACCTGTTTCCCAGCTGGGAGACTTGGACCACAGACTTCCGCCCTGGGGATCAGGGTGTGGTCCTCCAGTCTCTGCACACTGAAATGATGCGCTGGCTTCACTGTTAGTACCTTGGTAGGATGGAGCAGAATACATCTTGGCTCCTTGACTATATCTCATTTGGAGACTACTGAGAGGAGGTATGAGCGTTTGCATTGCTAAAGATAAGCAACAGTCTGAAGATAGTTTCATGCTCACTGGGGATTTTTGTGGCTCCGTAAAGCCAGTTCTTGAAATAACTATCGCTGACTCACTAGCTTTGGGGGCATATTCATTGCATCCAACATCTTTCTGGTGCTGGCTTGTGAGATCTCAGATTATCAGTGTTGCCTGGCAACAGAATAGTATGCTAGACATTTTTATTTTGATGTACCTAACATAAACTTTCAAATTTTCAGAAAAAAAATCACAGATGGTTTTAAGATTTTTACATTTGATATTTGTTAAGAAAGAATATATTTAATTCCAATTTATTTTTCTAGTCCAAGAATTTCTCAGATAATGTCTTATTATATATGTGCTGAAGAGTTCCATCTGTGGCGGTTAATGTTCTCACCATTTCCTTCAGACTGTAGCCCAGATGTTCATGTCTCCACCCACACTCAATGAAATCTCTCACCACTGATGATGATTTAGTTAGATTGTCCGCTCCTGCAAAACATGTATAAAAACACAAGTAATAACTTTTTTATTTTTATTTATGTGTGTCCTACTGTGTGCCCCACATGTGCATGTGGTTGCAACAGGGAGGGTGTCAGATCACATGGAACTGGAGGCTCAGATGTCTGTGAGCATCTGATATGGGAACAGAATCCCTCAGGTTCTGTGCAAAAGCAGGAAATGCTGTTAATGGGTGAGCTACTGCTCTAGCCTGTAGTTCCCCTGCTTGATCATCTTGAGATGAGAGATTAAAGGAGGAAATGGAAAGGAAGGGAGGGAACCAGAGAAAAATGAAAGGGAAGAAGGAAGTGGAGCAGAGGCAGCTGGAGAGAAAAAAGGGGGAAGCAATTCCTAATTAACCTGCCATTCAGAGAATTACTTTCTTTATGTGGTAAACATCAGCTTCCAAAGAATTCCTATAGATGATACATATCCTTATAGCATATATATCTATTAGATTTAAATAGAACTTGGTAAGAGTGAAGTATATATTACCTCCAAATTTAGAGTGTCAGGTTTTTCTGAAGATTTTTCTGTTAAAATATGCATCCCAATATTATTAATGTGTTTACAAATGCATCAGACATTTTTCAAAAGAAGGGGAAATTTACTAGCATATATCTATGGAAGAGAGTAAGAATATATTAGATCGTATGTAACAACTGGTTACAAAGATACATAGAACAGAATGTAATATTGGCAAAATTAATGCATGAAGGGCAATACAAACAACACTGCTTGACAGCCTTGGGAAGGTTGAGCCTCATTTGAGGAAATTTCTCCATCAGACTGTCCTATGGGCATGTGTGGGGGCTCATTTTCTTAATTGCTAGTTGACTTAGGAAGGCCTAGCCCATTGTTTGCAGTGCCAACCATGGACAGGTGTGGCTGGGTACAATAAGAAAGCCAGCTGAGCAAGCCAGTGGGAGCCAGGCAGAAAGCAACTGTTCCTCTGCCATCTCTGCTTCAGTATCTGCGTACAGTTCCAGCCATGTGCTCATGATGATGGACTATAACCTGTAAACCAGATAAATCCTCACCTCTCCCAAGTTGTTATGGGTCAGTGTTTTATCACAACAGTAGAGACACAAACTAGGACAAGTGAAGTTTAAAGAAGGAGAATGTTCTGCTGCAAATTCAGGCTACTGAGAAGGCCGATCTTCCCTCTGCTGATCTAGAACAGTTCTGCTCAAAGATCCCAAGTGCTATGGTAAATGCTGGTAATAGGTCATCCCACAGACTGTTGAGTTACTATTGGCAGGAGATCAGTGTTTGGGGACAAATCTATATAGACTTGGCATATCGTCATTTCTTCCTTTTTTCCGTTTGACCTTTATACAGAGTGAATTCTCCCACTTGGACCATCACACTGACCTTGAACCTAGCTATTCTTTGTAAACTGGGTGTTACCTAACCCAACAAGCCGAACGTTTAAATGAATCATTCAGTTAGAGATGACCATGAGGTCTTTCAAGCATTTGACCTTTATTGTCTTTCACCACCTAATATTGCCTGGCCTTCTCTCAGTCTGTGGGAGTTCTTATGATGGAGGAATAAAGGCAAGCAAGCTTCATATACAGATGCATACGTTTCAACGAGAGGAAACACAGGCCTTCCGTCAATCTGGAAGTTTGGGGATTCCTCTGCCACAGATCTAACACTTGATAATGGTTCTGGAAGGAAAGAGACTATCATTTGTTCTCAAAGTGGAAATATTATTAATTTCAGGCACTGTGTACATAGACAAATTATCAGTAGTCAAGAGAGACACTGTATAATGCTCTAGGAATCACTTCCCCTAAGAAAATGTGGAATGCACCTGAAAATAGGGATCCACAAATATGAACCTTAGCTAGACAGAATTTAAGTTAGCAATAGATAAGTCCACTAGGAAGGCTGGACCTTTAATGTCCCCCATCAGAAAGGCTTAGGTTGTTCACAGCAGAGGGGCAAGATGCCTAATGTTTCCATGTATAATTCACAGTACATCTTTAAGAATCTGTTATGCCCCAAATACATCTCTGGTATTGAGCCTTTACAGAGTAACTAATTGCAAATCCTATTTAACTGGGGCAAAAGTCATGCAGATAAAGAACTGGAATAAAGTGCAAAGAAATCCCTACAAGAAAACCACATAAAACATCATGTATATTTTTTAAAAAATAACTTTTAAATACTCCTTGATAATCAGGTACAATGATGAATGTTTGCATGCCTTAATCACAAATCAAAATAAAATTTAACCTTACTACTGACACTTTTTGTTTTTCTTGCTGTTTTTATTTTGTTTGATTTGGTTTTTAAGGATATGTGGAGTACAAATATGGAGTAAAGGAAAGGCCAGTGCCACCAGGGTCAGCCTGCCTACAAAGAGACTTCTAGGCCATCTTGACTACACACTGAGACCATGTCTCATAAAATGCCCCCAGAGAAGCTATAAGTTAAAATAATTGCCTAATCTTTTCTAAATAGTATTTTAAAATGAGGAATAACATGTATAATTATATGTATATATAAAATTTAATATATGTCTAATTATGTGTTGTACTTAATAACATGCTACAGATAATAATATATATTGAGTATATAATTAAATCCTTAGTATCAGTTGTTTTTCATTGAAAGTTCTATTTTTTAAATGAAGTGTTCTCCTCTTTCCCCTTATTTCTCCCTCAGAGTCAGAGTTACAGTGTCAATGCAGGTAATATTTTTTTAAAAGTTAAAAAAAAGAAGGTACAGAGACAGCAAGAGTTACAACAGAAGGTAAGAAAGTGAGAAACATTATTACAAATTCATGTTTAACCAAGTCTCTTCAGATCTAAGCAAGCCAGCACTTGGTAAATATGCTTTGGAGAAATAATGCCCGTAGGTTGTGTTTGCTGTTGTGCTTGCCGTTTGCCTTGCCTGTGATCAGAGAGGCCAGATGACCAGTAATCTCCCTTGCCCTTTCTTTCCCTTGTCTCCATGGGCTCTGCACATAGCTCCTTGTCTTGGCCACTCACTTGTCCTAAAATGTCCGCAGTGGTTAGGATTTAGTAGGTCGCACTTTAGCCTGTCAGAACCCGGCTACTCCTATGCCCTACATCCACCCATCGCTTCATTTCACCTCCAAAGAACACAGGGACAGGCCTACCTTGTTAGGCTCAGATCACAAAATGCCCAAGGCAGACAATAGTTACTATGGGCTTTTCCTGTCATGTCTCCTTAGTCTGAGATACCCACAGTCTTATTAACCCCATCAAGGCCTGGGCCAATCAAGAACTTAATAGATAGGGAGATTTAGAGTTACTCTACGCAATGCCAGAATTTACTAATTACATGTGTTAGACCAACATATATGACAGTTTTAAAATTTTTGACATAGTGCAATGTCTCAATCATTTATTAAAGCTTGTGTTGCTGAGAAAAACAACATGATATTTGTTTTGATACTTTGACTTGATGGATACACCTTAATAGTTTTCATCATCACAACAATCCTGAGAAACAGATGGTAATATTTTTTTTCTATCACACTGGTATCCATTGCCATTTTTACAGGGGTTTGCTTCATATCTAGTTCTTGGAGTGAACCTGCAAGGAATAGCAACAATGGCCTTCTGATTTTCCATAGATTTTGGCTTTGGGGGAGAAGCACGGAGTTAGACACACAGAAGACACAATATATAAGATGACAGATGAACAAAGAAAAGCAGAACAGAGGATTCCTAGTCAGCTGGGATGAGAAGGAAAGGACACAAGCTCAGAGTGGAAGGCTGGCATGGTACCTAAGGCTTCACCCATGGCATCTAAGGCAGAGAAAAAGCCTAGAGATCCCAACTCTGTTGCCAGGCAACTCCCAGGCCCTGTAAGATGTTCATCCTCACTGTTCTGTTTTCAGATAGAAACAAGATTTTCCATTTATATTTCAGAATAAATGTATTAGGTTTTTGAGCATTTATAATTTTAGTGAAGCACAGGCTAACACATAACTCTATTTAAAAAAACAAACACATAGTACTTAATATACAGTTAAACTCGGGCCATAACTTTAAAGTTGTTTCTACTTGGTTTAACTGAATACGTTTAAAAAGTTTTACTGGCAAATTAAGAGAGAATAAAGCTGGGCGTGGTGGCACACGCCTTTAATCCCAGCACTCGGGAGGCAGAGGCAGGCGGATTTCTGAGTTTGAGGCCAGCCTGGTCTACAAAGTGAGTTCCAGGACAGCCAGGGTTATACAGAGAAACCCTGTCTCAAAAAACCAGAGAGAGAGAGAGAGAGAGAGAGAGAATCAAGTAAAGGAATTTAAGTGCATTTCTCTTGTAGACTATCCTGAAGCCATGGCAGACAGCCTTTAAAAACAAATAAGCATAAAACATTTTAAAAAGTCAATCCATGCTGCAAAACCCAAGAACAACCAGAAGCTTTGCCTGGACTGCTGTGGAGCTCTGAACACCGTCTGTGATGGCAGACTACTCATTTTCATATTCCAGTTTTCAACATTTCTGTCTAGAAACTAAAAGATCTAAGCATAATTTGGAAACATTAAGAAATTTTCAACCTAAAATTCTATGCATAAGGATCTCAAAGAAGAGTGTTTTTATTTTATAAGTTAATTGTTTTTTATAGAAGATATTTTATAACAGATATTGGGGGAAATGCTAACATAAACAT
The DNA here is from genome assembly GCA_902729485.2 of Mus minutoides. Taxonomy (NCBI): domain Eukaryota; kingdom Metazoa; phylum Chordata; class Mammalia; order Rodentia; family Muridae; genus Mus; species Mus minutoides. The sequence goes on from LR749519.1 coordinate 181,365, forward strand.
TTTGGGACACTGTTAAATCATTTCAGAGATAGATTATAACAACTGTATGTTCTCTACAATTTATTTTAAATGCTTCTGCAGGACACATATGGTATGTGGGTAGGTAAATTAAATCCACAGCTAGAGAAGTTAATTTTTGAAGTATACCAATAACAGATATCTTCACCAGCTATGTCAAAGCATTTGTAAAAGCCTGATCAGCATCCCATAACTAAGAAGTAAACACCAACCACGATGATTTCTAATATTGATTTCTAATATTGATTTCTAATATTGCAGTTCTATTTTCAAAATTGGCAGGTTGATAGGCATGTGCTTATTGCTAGAGGGTGTCAGGACCTGACGTGGTAGGCTCTGATTGCCAGTCCAAATGTACCTTATCCCTAACGTTCTTGATCATGCCCATGTCATGGGCATGATGGGAAGCCGTCCTATTATGACTAGATGGTTTACTAATCCTTCTTCAAGACTACTGTCATGCAGGTCTTGGGATTCTTATGGAGAGCTTGATTTTTACCTGGTTTAAATAATACACAGGTTGAATGTTCTTATACTTGGTTAGAAGGAGTCATGCATGTTGGGTTGTATCTAAAAGTTGCTTCCCCATAGCATTCCTCTTAGTGTGCTGAGAAAGAAACTTAGAGCTCTCAGCAGCTCTAATGTAGAAATGACAGAACCTACCACAAGAGCCCAGTGACTTCATAACACCAAAACTCTTTTATTTTATTGTTCCAAACTCAAATATCCCTTGTAAATATGGTAACCTCCTATATCAAACCACAGACTCTGAAGAGATTTTTATTGAGTGTGTGTTTCCTTTTTTTAATTGAGTGAGTTTGTTCTTTAACAAAAGCTTCCTTTTCAAGCATCACATCCTTTGAGGAACTAAAGACCCTGCATCCTACTCAGTGAGAGTCACCTTTTACATTGACCTTCTAAGACTCCAATGTATTTTTCATATTCGATTAAATGTCCTTGAGGAAGAAGCAACAAAACTAACAACAACAACAACAACAACAACAACAACACACACACACACACACACACACGCGCGCACACACACACACACACACACACACACACACACACGCGCACACACACAGAGAGAGAGAGAGAGAGAGAGAGAGAGAGAGAGAGAGAGAGAGAAACTAAATCAGCAAGCCCAAGAGCTCCTGACCGGACACTAATGCACTAATGTTCCCAGAACCCCTTGCCCTTACAGCCCTCTCAGATAATGACTTTCAAGCCCTTCCAGGAACTTTGTGGGGGGAAAAAAAGATGGCACAGAAAGCTTTGCCAAAGAGTGTGTAAAGGTGATCTTAACGAATATATTTTCAGAGCTTCTGAGTACTTCCCCAAAATGGTCTGCCTGAGAATGAACTGCATTCACACAGTCCTTATCATTCCTTAAAATCAAAAACAAAAACAAAAACATGATCTGTGCCGTGAGGGCTCATACCCATAATCCCCCGCACTGAGGAAGCTAAGGAAGAAGGATCATGGCAAGTTAACAGCTTTACACAGCAATTTCTAGGACAACCAGTACATCACACACACACACCCCGCCACGCCACGCCCCTCCACCTTCACCCTGCCCCTTCACCCCCGCTCCACCCCACCCCCCCAAAAATGTCCTTGAGGCTAATCCAAAAGACTTTAATTCTATCTTTCCTCTTTTATGAGGTCTTTATTTTTAAATTTAGATAATTGCTCTTCATTTTATCATAATAGTTTTGGGTACATCACATGTTTTATGTAGCCACAGGACTTGAAATACAAACAAATTTACAACATACTTCCCATGTAATTTGGAACGTAAATAGTAAACCTGCAGTAGGGTAATTTTAGTAATACTGGAAATAATCTTTACAAGTGTAATTTCATAGTATATGAAAATTCAAAAAGTAGAGAGTATAAGAAGCCAAAGTGGAAGTTAAGAGAGCATTGATTGTATCATTGCCAGAGGACCAAACCATGAGAAAATACAAAATGTAAGTATTTAAATGAGGAGTTGATTTTTTTAATAGTTGGTTTTCTAATATGACAAAATTACAGTCAAAGTTTCATATGCATATTTTATACAGTATATTTGATAAAATGCTGTCATAAGGCTTTCCATTCTTTGGGTGCTTTCATGATTAAAAATGAAATATTTTCCCCATGCGCACACACTTATCCACTGTCCTCCCCATTTCTAAGCTAACAGCTAATGGAGAACCAAGCAGTAGCAACGGCTTAATGCTATCCCAAAGCCTGGGTTTGCAGTAAAGGATGAAATACTTTGTTATAAAAAGCTGGGCACACTCAGTTCATGAATTAAAGCCATGGGCTGGTGGCTGCTGTTTTTGCTGTAGTCCAATTTGTCCTTTTAACGCTTGCTTTGTTGTCCTTGGTGTCTTTGAAGCTTTAAACATGCTGTAGAATGTTTTCATCTCTCTCCTTAATCTAAATTGAGTTAATTGGGGTCTTTGCCATTTGTTCCCATTTTGTGTTGTACAAGAATGATTGAAGAGAGGTACAGACCCAGGCGCACCCTTTTATTGTTTGCAGGAGACACAAAGCCAGTGGGATTTCTCTTATTAAATTAACATCTACTGATTTCAAAATGTTCCAATGATACAAACAGTAGCAGAGGCGACTGGGAATCCTAATCTCTTGTCAATCCCCTTTTATTTTTTTCCCCATTCCTCATACAATCCAGTTAACTTGAAGGTGATGGAGGAAAAGAAACATGCTATATGTCAAAATGACAGAGTCTATTACATGACTTGAGTAATGAGTAGCAGGGGACTGTTAGGGGTGAGCACTCATTTGTACTTTTAGCTGAAACTCCTTTCTGGCATGTTTTATTAAAAATCTCCCTATAAACCTATGTGGATGATATCCATGTCTGAGTGATCTCTTTGGGTCATCACCACCACCATGATTTTATGATCATGAGAAAAGAAAAACAACATTTTTGTGGTTCTTTTACATTCAAAACCTGTACAATCCAGAAGCTGTAATACAAGCTGGTAGCCCAGAGTCAAACTTTGCTGTGGAGCATAGAGTTTCCAAGATCAACTTTTGCAATAAAGGAAGACATTTCATTCTTCAAATTTAATGTGGTCTAGGTTGCTCTGAATTTCAGTGTACAGATTGTTTATGAGATATAATAACTACTTTTATAACACAATGTAGTCATCTAGTGAACTATATAATCCAATTTAATGTGTAAAATAGAGACAAATAAAGACAACATTAATGAGTCATTGAAATCAGCAGAGGCTTTTTAATGAATAAGTGTTATTAACAACAATTACATTTAAAAAAATCTTAAAGTTCACCCCTTAAAAATTCTAATTGAAAGTCACTGGGAGCCATTAGACCCATGAATAAATGCAAAATAAATGGAAAACAGATTTTAAGGAACCCAGATCAGGTGGTAGGAAAGAAAATAAATGTCAGCTGCTTAAGAAATCTACATTGAATAAGAAACGACAAACATGTTTTCAAAAGGGATATTAAGGACTTATCCTAAACACATTTTCTTCACAGCTGAGATTCACAGAAGCAGCAGCCACGTTGTTTTACATTCTTCCAAAATAGTATGAAAATATTGTGTGTTATTAACCAAAATATGTTTTAATTGAGTTAATTGAGTATAACGAAAAAATACTTCTTAAAAGTTAGGGTCAATTACTTCCCCCAAATACATGTTATTTTTGGGAGAATACTCAAAGGAGATCCCTTGCATAGCCTCATTTAGATAAATAGAGAAGAGAAATATTCAAATATGTTAATCACATGGAAGGGCACTAGGGTGCCATTGATTTTGGAGGCTCTTTAGGAACATAAGTTAATTAATAAAAAGTGATTACACATTTTATTATTGAAAACCAAAGTTCATTGAGACCTTGGTTGGGTCTGTCGGTAGATAGCTTCTACATTTCTTTGTAGATACAGTATTCAGAGGGATGAGGTGCATTGTAGTTGGTCTGCTTTAATTTCACTTGCAACTATAGCTTAGATCAATCTGCATTCTATCTACAATCCCAAGAGTATGTTCAATTCCAGTTTGTTGGCTGGAGCTGAGAATACTTGTCTGACTTTCTCCAGGTGTCTCCTATATGAGAACACGTACACAAAATATTGGGCAAATATATAGGCAACATGAGAGATAAGGTAATTACCCTCCTATTTCTTTTTAACTTAAATGACTAAATATTGGAATTACATTGTCTATTATTTCATGTATAAAGTAAAACTCACCCCTGTCATTACATGTATTTAGAAATAATTTACCATCTTTAGATCCATAAAATGTACAGTTGAGAAAATAGCACCGGACATATTTATCATGCTCTCAAAGTACATTTTAATAGTCTGTTCCACAGTGGCAGTGATTTTTATTGAAGGTCACATGTAACTTGTGGGTACAGTAATCCCAGTATCTAAAGCTGTCACAGACTTTCCAAATATTAATTAATTAATCAATATATATGAATTTGGATATTTTAAATGTATTAAACATGAAAATATACAAACTTTTAAATGCATACAAGATTTGATATATGAATAAACTAATGTGTTTATAGATTTCTATACTGTAGAAATAGTCCTTCTGTTTTTTAATTAAATATTTTGTTCCATTTTTCAAAAATTTGAAATGTACATCAGTCACATTTAAGAATATTTAAAATATTAATAACTTAAATGTTGCCTCACTAAAAAGAGACATAACTTGATTGACCTTTATGTTTGAATTTTGCAGAAGAGGAAAAGTCAGTTCATTTACATGTTGATAATTTGTAGAAGACAACTTGGATGGTGTGTGTGTGTGTGTGTGTGTACATTCTATACAGTTACAAATTGGAAAATGAAATTATCAAAATTCAGTTTACCACTTACTTTTCTAGTTCCAAGGAAACAAAACAGCATATTGTTGAAAGGTCTATTAAACATTTTTAAAACACAATACTTAATTCAAGTTGTACTACATTACTTTTCTCCTTCTTTAACCTTTTTATCTGTTCTACAGAATAACTTTCCTTTAGACATAAGCTGTTCTTGATTAAAAGTAATAATAACAGGAGATTATGTTATTTGAAACATAATATAATAACATATTCCTAAATGAATAAGTAATTAGTTTTAAACTTTACATTAATTCACTATAAAATATTTCAGAAATTTAATATTTTTATTATTTCTGAATTCATTACATTAAGCCCTATATGCCAATATTCTAAATGTCTCCAAGCCATTGCCTTATGTTTAAGACTTTGATGTTAAGGGAAATTAGCACATATTACGTATAAAAGTCATTTACAATTTTTTAAACACTCGTTGAAAGATAAAATTAGACTAAATGCTCTCACTATCAAAATGTTTTATATGAATTTCCTTACCCATGACCAAGCAGTGAGAAGGTGGGGAAATCTAGTCACAAAAGTTGGATGACTTCTTTACTGAACCACTGTTTGCAAAGTTTGCTTTGTGTCGGATGGAAGCCCTTGTTTCTGCATTTGGTGTGAGTTTAGATAACCTCACAGGGATTGCTTTATTCATAAATTCTATTTCCCACTGAAAATTACATCATACTCTTGCACTTTCTTTTTATTTTTTTAACAAGCAGATTCTCTGTTATGATTTTATTCCTGATAGTCTCTGAACAGAACATTGTGATATTTATAACATCAATGTAATGCTTGTCAGGAGAAACATGCTGGATTATTATTATTACTTGATAAAAGAGGCCACAAACTGCAATCATAAAGGATTGCTTTATGCAGAAAATGATGTGGTAATAAAAGAAGCATGCAGAACCATGCTTTAAAAAGAGAATATGTCTTGGAAGACAAAGTCCATTTCAGGAAGTCTGTTAATACACTTGATAATCTTGTTCTTGAGTTTTATTGTGTATAATGATACTTGTAATATGAAATACAACATTGGAAGCATAGAGTATCATTGTTGCACATAGTTTTAATTAATGACAACAGTTACAGTGGGATTTGTGATTCAGAATATAAAAAGCAACTCCTTGATTTCTGTTCCCATTTTATAAGCCAAATAACTATTTTTTTTCATTTTTACATTTCATTATGCATACTGGAAGAATTTTTATAAGTATATGATGCCATAACCAACCATGTAAATGTGAATGTTTGCTTATATGGATCACAAAGAACATGTCAATTCATGTTATAATTAAACATAATTACAATTATTCATTGTTGCACCATTATTTGAAAATTTTACTCAACCTTGCTCATCTGTGAGCAGAGAGCTAATGAATGCTGACACCTTGTATATTAATTTTGTATCCCTATAAATTCCATAACTAGAAGGCAGCTTTCTCTCTCTATATTTCTCTATTATTTCAGACTTTGGAAGTTTAGAATATTATATGGTCAAGAACAGAGCCAGAGAGCTAAAAATATGCTTGAACCTTTTATACAGTTCACACAATTGTTAGTCTTCTCTGCATTCCCTGTGCTTTTACATAAACAGCAAACCATACCTCACCTATATTTTTTTTTATCTAAAATTGCCTAGGAAAATTGGGAGCTTGGTTCAAGTGAGGTATCAGTGTCCCTTCCATCTGAACTGTAGTTCAGAGAAGTACTGAGTCCTCTCTCATTGCAAACTGAATACAGATAAGTACTCAGTCTTCTCCCTTTGCTGACATGGGGAATATTGTTACTTCCATAAAAATAGTTACCTTAACTTGTCATAAAAAATCTACTGAATATATGAAATTCCTAGGCAAATGGATGGATCTGGAGGGTGTCATCCTGAGTGAGGTAACCCAATCACAAAAGAACTCACATAACATGTACTCACTGATATGTGGATACTAGCCCAGAAGCCTAGACTACCCAAGATACAACTTACTAAACACATGAATCTCAAGAAGAATGAAGTTCAAAATGTGGTCTCTGTGC
>LR749519.1:188393-271666 GCA_902729485.2 Mus minutoides
CCTAGAGAAAGTACCCAAGGAGCGGAAGGGGTCTTCAACCCTCTAGGTGGAAGAATAACATGATCTAACTAGTTCCCCCTGCGCTCATGTCTCTAGCTGCATATATGGAAGAAGATGGCCTAGTTGGCCATCATTGGGAGGAGAGGCCCCTTGGTCATACAGACTCTATATGCCCCAGAACAGGGGAATGCCAGGGCCATTACGTGGGAGGGGGTGGGTAGGGGAGCAGGGCGGGGACGCTGGAGGGTAAGGGAAAATTTCTGGATAACACGTGAAATGTAAATGAAGAAAATATCTAATAAAGAGAAAAAAAACTAACCAACACACACACAAAAAAATCTACATATCTATGTTGGATTTCTGCTAATAATCCCTCTGTTTCTCTCTTAAGTAAAAAGTCAGAGATAGAAATATGTGTTTTGCTTTTTCACAAACACATTCCATCACAAAATCTATACTGTCTTGGAACATTTTAGAAAATCAAATTCTTTTGTTCTACCAGGACCTACTAAATTAAATAGGGTTTAGGAAGCAGCAATTTCTCTTTTACCAAGTGAACAAGTAATGCCAAATTCTAGCACTACTTTCATAGCAAAAGCGAATGCAGAATTACCTCACATCACAGAGTCCAGTGAACAATTGGTAGAGAACACATGGTGTCCCAACTCCCTGCTCAAAACCAGTTTTCCAAGATTTGAAGATATTGGGCTCCTGTTGTGTTGTACCTAACTCTTTGAATAATACAGAAAACAAAATTTCTCTAGAAGTTTACTTGAACTGAGGAAATTTATGACAACACAGAAAGACTAATTTGATAATACAAAAATGAGAATTAACAAATGAATAAACATATATTTAAATATGGCTCTGCATGGACTTTCACTTGTAGACGGTGGCGCGCAGAATCTTCTTAGTTTTCACTTCTGTGAATCATCTACAAATGGCAAATATGAATATCTAAAGCACCCAGCAGAATCTTTGCGAGTGTCTTCAGTGCTTCTGTTAGTAAAGAAAAAGTTCTTTGGAAGGACAACATCAACACTGAAGGACACTGATGTATTCAAATAGTTTCTCCCTTCTTTTCAATTTTGATATCAGCTAAAGAACACCAATAAAATCGTATGCAGGTCTCCTGGCACATGAAATTATTATAGGCATCAATATTCTAGTTTTTATAGCCTATAAATGTACACATACAGAATGAAGAATGAGCAACATCATAATGGTTTTACTACTTGCAGTCAAGATTTACTCTATTCTCTCTGCTCACAGACTAACTGGTTTGATAATTTGCATCTAGTAACTAACATGAATTTTTATTTGATACATTAAAAACCTTAACATGGTATTTTCTTTTCCTACCATGCTTAAAATATATTAGTAACCATTATCATTTTGATACAAAAGTAAAAACAAAAACCTGCACGATCTTTCCTCTGAAAGGCAGTATTTAAAAATGATCTCATCTGGCAGCTTCTCAAAATGTGAGATTTCAAAGGCGCTGGTGCAGGGATCATTCTCTGGCTCTAGACAGGTTCAGTGCTCTGTATATTAAAATGTCTTTCTAAAGAAAGAGGTCATTGAAAGAAGGCAATTTGTCAAAAGTGGATTTTGCTTAGCAGATTTTGATTTCACCAAACATCAGGTGACTACCCCCACCATCTCTAGGGAGATTCTTTATCTAGTCCCCTGAAATTGTAATCACATTGGGGCTTGTACTGCCAGGAATAATCCAGGTAAACCTCATTTGTGATGCAGCCAAGTATATGCCGTCAAGCACTCATGATGAGAGTCCTGCTCTGTAAATTGATAGCCACAGCCAGAAGGATTATATAAATACTCAAGGGAATGAAATGCCAAGCAGTGGGTGTAACTCTAACCAGGCTGCAAAGCAAGAGACAGTATGTGCTTGGGCCACATACACCAATGAAGGGATGTGTCTAAAAATGGAAGCACAGTTCCTTTTTATAGTGCTATTCCTCATGAGTATTTACAGTGATGTTAAATAAACTTCACATTGACAAAGATACTGTCATGGAGTCTATATTATTCTATATCTTGCTGCTCTACAGTTCTTTCCAAGCACATTTTAGATGTCTGAAATTATAATAACTAACCATTCAGTGTGCTCTGCCTTCATAAGAAACATCTTTAAAATGAGTTGTAAACTCAGTACATAAAAGGCAATGTTTCTCGGATCACTTCCTTAGAGCCGTGATGCACGTGCCTCACGTGTTTAGGATTTCTTTATTGTCAAGTTTACCTTCCTTCTATTAGCTTCTGGGGCTCAGTTACCTAACAGGTAAGTTGAAGTAATAGTTCCTACTCACTATATTGTGGATAATGTCCATAGTTCAGCATCATTCAATTCCATAAGAGCTTGAAGGAGTCAGAGTGATGGAATTGACTGAAACACAGATAAAAAGGGGTTCTAAAAGATTTCCTAGACTAAAGTCATACCAAAACTGAGACATGAAGTAGTAACTAACACAGCAAAGATAAATAGGAAAAATGGACAAAAACCAAACCAAACCAAACCAAACCAAAACAAAACAAAACAAATGATTAGGGATCATTGCTGGGCACAGAAGCTCATTCCTATAATCCCAGGGAGAACAGAGGAATCAAGAGGGGAAGAGAAGGATGGAGGGAAGATGTGAGAAGAAACACGGGAAGTTTTACCTACAGGAAGACACCATATTCTAATTCATGTACCCAAGACAGAGACTTATATTTCTTGAAGTGACCCCAAAGCTCAGCATTTATAGAGGAAGAAGGAGAGGAAAAGAGTCTGAGGTGAGCCTGGACTACCATCAAGCAGACTAAACACAGCATACCAAGAAACTTCCTGTTAATCTTCCAAAGAGCAGTCTGAGCCACTGAACAGTGAAGGGATCTGCACTTCACAGAGTTCATTCTACTTTGTGAAGAAAGATTGACTGAGGGAAGATGGGGAGCACGTTCACTGACCTGTTACTGAATCTTCTTGTACCTATAAATATCTTCCATGTTAAGTGTTAAAGAAGCATCTGAGGAAACTATCACTTTAAATAACTTCTTTAGCCTAGTATGAAAAAGCAATACTAGACTAGGAAATTACTGCATATCTTTAGTATTCTTTAGACTAAATGAAAATCTAAAAAAAAAAAAAAAGAAAGAAAGAAAGAAAAGAAATTTGGTTATATAATTGTGTCCCATCAGTATCCATTCAGAAGGAGTGGAGAAGGGAGTGTTTGAAAGGAAATTGTTTTATTTAACTGTGGACTTTAGCATCAAACTACCATGACCCCAGTCAATTTGAAAACACTTTGAGTGCTAGATTGCTTGATGGTATGCTGAAGCAAGGTATTCACTTGAGCAACCAACCCTGTTATCATGTAGGAGGACTTTGAATCAACCAGCATCCCAATCATTTTCTATCTCACAGAACTACATTGACATGATGCCCGATCACAGATTCACTGCCCAGATTCACTGCCCACAGTACCAGCAAGTAAAGACCACCTGCTACCTAATTCTTTTGTTCATGAAAAGCTGAAACGTGCTTAACTTCAATTATTTTTAACAATACAAGCAAAAAGGAGGTAAACAGTATACATGGGTGGAGATACAGATTAGCTCAGCTGTCTGCAGCATATTCAATATAGGAACTGATTGAATTCAGAGCATTTAGATGTGTATTAGTTACTTACACATTGCTGTGGGGGGATATGGCAAAAAATACCTTAGGAAAAGTTTTTTTGTTTGTTTGTTTGTTTGTTTGTTTGTTTGTGGCTTGTAGTTCAAGGGTACAGATCATCGTGGAGGAAACATGATGTCAGGAAAAGTTTGACCCAGCTGGTCACACTATATCCACATTCAGGATACAGACTGACAGATGCTACTGCTCACTCTCTTTCTCCTTTCTATTCAGCTTCAGGCCCCCAGCCCATGGAATGCTGAGATCAACATTCAAAGTGGATCATCCTACATCAATTACCCTAATCTAGGAAATCGCACAGAGCCAGGACCAAAGGTTTGTTTTCTTGTGATGCTAAGCCCTTTTGAATTGGCAATTATTTAAGACAATTTGTTTTTCAGATGAGAAAGTGTATGTGAGTGTTTAATTGGGGGTTTCTAAAAATATAACTGAAGTCTAATTGCTATATGTTACTGTAAATGAGCACCTACTAAGCATTTTGAGCATGTGATGTCACTGTGGAAACAAATATTGAACAGATTAAAAAACAACAACAACAACAACAACAACAACACAGGATCCTCATCATGAAGTACTGAGTATAACTGAAAGCACAAGGCAATAGAGTAGTCCCAGCCCTCACTTATCCAGCCCCATATTTTCTGTTGTGGGGCAATTCATACAAGAATGCTAACTTTTGACTTGAATCAGGATACCATTTACTTGATACAAAGATTTGAACTACTAATTTCAGTGATGTTTCAACATACAAAAGCACTACACATAAAATATTGCACAAAGAGAAGAAGGACAAAAGAATCTTTTTCATTAGATGAAGAAAAAACATTTTATAAATTTCAACATCCTTTAATGACCAAACACCTCAATAAATTAAACACTGAAAGTTGTTCTACAATAGGCCAAATTCATAGACAGAATCATTCTTCATAGAGAAGTATAAAGTCTATCCTTTAAGGGGAGTGACATGACTGGATGTCCACCTATTTTACCCTTACCACAACTACTCCCAGATCACCCTTCCTCCCCATCTTCCTTCTCTCTCTCTCTCTCTCTCTCTCTCTCTCTCTCTCTCTCTCTCTCTCTCTCAACATAAAATCAAACAGAAAACTACAGACTGCCACTCTTCTCAATTTGGTAGTACTAGAAATTCTATCTGGATCATCAACTCATCAACAAGGGAAATCAATAAAGAATTTCAGATGGAAAAGGAAGAAGTCAGATCATTATTCTCATTTGTAAGTAATGTGACTTTGTAAATTTCAAAACTTAAAGAACTCAAGCACAGCCCCAAAGATACACACACACACACACACACACACACACATATAATCCTTTTGTCTTATAGGTTCTTTGAGTATATATTATGGTTTTCAGTTTAGTGTTTTATAAGATTTCTGAGTGTAAGTGTGAGTGAAAGGGTATCTGGGTCTGCATATGATTTATGTACCTTTTCCTGGGCTCTTTCCCTTCTTTCTGATATTAGTTTTATTTTATCCCATCCTATTATATTTTATTATATTTTATTATTATCCCTTAGAAGCCTATTCTTTTCTAATTTGAGACAGAAAGAAGAGGATCCAGATAGGACATGAGGTGAGCAGTAGCTCGGAGGAGTAAATGGAGCTGGAATCAGGATACATAATATGAGGAAAAAAAAGATATTTTCAGTAGAAAGAAAAATTTAAGTCCAAGGAAGGAATATATGCTAAAAACATTTTCGAAGAAATTGTAGAAATAATCAAATGACAGACCCCACCCCAATTGTTGCTGTATTTTGACCTAGTTAATAAGTTTGCATTATCTGCATGCAATTGTATCTCAGTTCCAGAATCCAGTGACAGATGCAATAATTTCAATCAGAGAAAACTAATTATGTAAATGTGCTATGTTGTGTTATCCATAAGGTCAATTTTATTTTTTCACATTTAAAAGAAAATTAAACATAAAATCGGTGGTAACTTTATATTTTAATTAGCTTTCAGAAAATAAATTATTAAAGAAACACAATCACAAGAACTATACACACCATCACCCACCTTGGGAAACCATTTACATTCTGGTCCCTTATTATGGCCATTACCCTGTATAGAAGATACTTTGGCTCCTGTGTTTATCAGTTTCAGTAATAAGGTGAACTTTCAACAGTGTGCATAATCATTTATCAAAAGTACAGTTGTATTCCCTGATCAGTAAACTCAACTCACCCTTACTTTTCGAAAAGTTCTAAGAGTAATTATTAATCATCGGCTATTCTTGCATAATTTTGTGCACTATTATCTGATTAATTAGTAATTCCAATGAATTATTAACAAAAGTTTTCTGTGCAGACTCTTTTAATCTGCAGAAGAAAACTATGTCAAGTATGACTATTCTAAATCAGACATGACTATTTCTCTCAAAGAACTTAAGACAAAAACAAACAAACGAAAACCAGCCTGAGTTCATTAGCAATAGTTCAGTCCCTAAGATTACACAGAGGCCTGGGAAAGTCATATGTGAATGCTGATGGTCTACAGCATCACCATGGTAGAAAAAATACAAAAGAAGCTTATGATTCTGAAGCTGGGCCTGATCCTCCATGATCACAACATTGAAGTATAATCCGCTACATCAAATATTTCAACTGTGAGATTTGTAGACCCAACAGATTGCTACTCACCTGTTGCCATGACTGAAGACTTGAAAACATTCCAAAACATGTTCCTGATTGCAGAGCCCTGAAATTCCTTCCTAGTTCATTCCGTTCAATGGGTTCTATAATTTCTCTTTTAACTTATACTCTGTCATGTCAAACATCATGACAATTTTCAAAAGTTACTACTTCCAGCAACTTTATTTCTAACAAATACTTACTGAGCTAATGTCAGAGGTGGTATAATTATATGACAAAATTAATACAGCAATATTTATAATGACATATAACCACATATAATTTTACCACAAAATATATTTGAAGAAAAGTTCATAAAATATTATTAACCTATAGTACATGCAGTGCTCAACTGGATATTATATGCTACTATATGTTAGTTTTCAAAGTGATGATCTTAACCTATGAGGCTAATTTGATCCTTTGATAAAAAAATTTTCTCTGGTAATTACTTGAATTGTTTATTTGGTTTTAAAATTAAAACTAAAGATCAAGTATATTATATTTTATGAAATATTTTTGAAATGGTAAATCTGAAAAGTGTGAGGCTTTAACCTGTAAGCAACGGAATTTTGTCAACAAGTTTTAGAGAAGTAATAGAGAGATTCTTTGACAATTTAAAATTACTCGCCTATAGCATGACAACAGCTTGTAGGAGGAGGACATGCTCTGATCAGCCACCAGCTCAAGAACCTGGATCCTCACTGAACAGCGTGCAGGGTCTCCTCCTTTTATTCTTGCCCAGCATGTTCAGAAGGCAACTGGAGTGTCAGAGTTTCTAAAGGGTGTTGTCTCCACTTCAGCAAAGGTTTGGACTATTGGACAAGAAAGTACAAGAAGTCTGTGAAATTAGCCATGCTGGGAGCCTAGAGTTTAATAACTTCAAGATCAAAGCCAAATTGCCTGTTTAAGTATATGTGGTCCATTATCCAATTATTTCATACTCTCAGTCACTGACCTGATGCTTGATCCTGCCTGAAAAGCCTTGCACAGTGTAAAGGTTGCCCTAAACATTGGGGCTTTAGGGAAATAGACTATTATTCCTAGAAGGGATGATTTTTTTCCTAGGAGAAATACATCAGGTGTTTTGTCTAATCATTTTTGTTTTATTCTTCCTATGTAAAATTTTCAGTCAAATCTAACCTGTACAAATGGGAAGAATTAGAGAGGGACAAGTGTTCTTCCATATTCCTAGTAGAAGGGGGACTTGGAGAGACAAATCTACAGTTCTTCAAATCAAAGTGGATTTCTCTGGGAAGACTCTGATTTTAGTGATGCATTTTTTCAAGGTTCTGGATTTGTAAAGAATTGGCATCCCCTTCCCCCTTTATTTTGCTCCTTTATATGCTTTTCCAAAAACATTTTAGGCTAATTATTTTTTTTAAAAGTCATTCACTATGACAAGCTAAAAGCAAATGGCACTCCCATTATTCATAAACACATACCCCTTTATATACTAAGCTAGCAGCCAGTAATACTGGCACGAGCTGAAAGGGGCTTACAAAATACTAAGGAACGTAAGATAATGATCTGAACAGTACAGTACAAGAGTACGTTTTTCAAAGCTCACTTTCTCTCCAAACCTAGCCCTCACAATAACACACTCTGTGTGTAGCAGGCTCCGGTAGAAGATCAAAGAACGAACACTTGAACCTGTATCAAAAAAAAAAAAAAAAAAAAAAAAAAAAAAAAAAAAAAAAAAAAAAAAAAAAAAAAAAAAAAAAAAAAAAAAAAAAAAAAAAAAAAAAAAAAAAACCTCTATTCATTAAAGAGCTAAACAACATAGATTAGAATCTTCTTTCAGATTGACTCAGGATACGAAGCTGATGGTAAGCAGATAAATATCTTTCTAGTAAGAGGAGAGAAAAAGAAGAGAAAACCAGTCACGTGCAACTAAAAGTGAACCTCTGCCAAAACGCACTGTGTCTATTGGATACCTGAAGACCATTTCAGCTCTCTCACACCAGCACTGCCAGGCTGATAATTAACTGTTCAAGTTTTCTGAGAATTATAGATCTTCGTAGAAAATTTACATCACTAAATAAGAAAGGAAAACTTTCTGAAAATTGTATCCAAACCCTGATACCTTCACCATTTTAGGCAAACTGGGTATAACGAGAAGCCATTTTTTATTGACTTATGTATTTATGTCGGCAGCCAATAATGCTGGTGCCAATGCTGATCTCAAAGACACTTCTCAACCTTAAATTTTTATAAAACAAAGCTGTTAAGAAGGATAGATGCACACTTTTGAGGATATATGTATGTGTGTGTGCATATATATGTTAACACATCTGAACTGTGATTTCTGATACAATTGTATGGAACATTGAATGTTTCAACCATCCGAGTGACCAATAAGAATGAGAAATGGCTCAGCTGCCAATAGCAAATATTATTATTACTTGCACAGTAAGTCAATAATTTGGATTCAGATAAAGAATATAAACTGATTGTCTTATCTACTGTTAACCATAAAACTAAAGTCTACAGTTTTGTCTTTATCATTATATACATACAAATCATTACTGTTTGGTGTTTCCCCTGGTAGTTTGTGATTCTACTGAATATTTCTCTATTACTATTTTAATGTGAAAAAAAGAAACAAAATGAATTAACTCAAAGGTGCTTTTCAACCTTAAATCTTTATTTTAAAAAAAGAAAGAAAGAAAACAAACAAACAAAAAAAGCCTTTAGGAAGAATAAGCGCACATTTGAATAAAATGTCTCTAAGCTGTACTGTTTCTCAAAGGGTTGTAAGGAGCTCTGACTGTTTCTACCATTTGGGTGGCTCATATAGCATGTTAAATAAAAGCCACAGGCTGGAGAACTGGCTCAGCTTTCACACCCACTTCTTGGTCTTACAGAGTTCAGTTCTCAGCACCTACGTAAGGTAAGTATCTCGGTAACTTTTGCTCCAAAGAACCCAGTTCCCTTTTGGGAACACTCTACAGGCACCAATACATACCGGCACATACACATTGAGAGACAGATACAGATTATATGTTAAAAAATATGTTTTAAAAAGCGTGACAAATTAGTATATGGTTTCATACATCTGTCAATAAATTCATCTTTCCTTTTCCTGACACTATGTGGATTTGCTCTCCATTTAGAATTTGGCTTTTATTTCTTTCAAAGGGAGTTAGCATTATTTCTTGCCCAGTGAGTCAGCATTGTTTCTTATGCAGTGAGTCAGCAATTTGGTTTCTGATAGCGAATATAAACTGGGTGTCTTATCTATTGTTAAGTAACCAGGAAACTGAAATCTACAGCATTATAACTTCTCATGATATTCTCTTAACCTTCCACCTCTTTAAAACTGAAAGGCCCTTATGTTTGGGCTTATATAACATGGGATACTCCCTGTGTATACACCTGAAGTCTTGTTTGTATTCGGTTTCTGTGGCAGTGCCCACAAGAGCATTTTTGTGGTAGGCGTTGCTGTTTACACCAACTTCAATTCAAGCTTAACTAATGCACATCAAAACCCAGTATACACAGAAGAATGACAAATAGCTGCAGTGTCTTTCATGTGAATCTGTCCTCAGAGTTCTGTGCCTCCAATGTCCTGGTCTTCATGGAAATAATGATTGCTTTTGTGGCAGAAGAACAGAAACTGGAGAATACTCTATCACAATTAACACATAAAGGAAGCCAGTAGCAGGAGCTCACTGAATGGCCTCTACCCAGAGAGCAAAGCATGACTGTAAAAAATCACACACTATACAACGTGAAGAGAGAGGCTGCATAATGAGTCCCCTGGCTTTCTTCTCTTGAATGCATAGTTTTTCCTCAGCTGTCTCATTCTGATGCTCGCAAGTGGGTTCCCTTTCTTAATAAACTGTTTATTTCCATTTCCATCCATGCTCTAATTGTTTGTCAGCGGATAACGCAGAACCTAGCTTTTTCAACAGGGACCACTTTCCAGTGGGTGTCCCAGTGCCTATCACACTTTAGTAAGGACATGAGGAGGACAAATCGTATCTTGTTCTTGGAAGAAGCCTCCTGGTGAAGTGGCTGTGAGTGTATTTGATCATAATAGCCCAAGTCTTAATAACGACATATGCCTCCATTCATTAAGAACCATCTGTGGATATTCACAATAAGGAAACATCACAACGCATATGAGAATGGCATAAGAGATGTATTATTTCTAGAACTTCTATTCCAGTTTATCTAAAATATGAGTAAGTGAGGCTCAACGTAAGTCTTCACTTTTATGTATCTAGAAACACAGTCTTGGATGGGATTCAGAATATCCAAGTGCCAGAAGGTAAGACTGTTAAACATGACTCTTTTCTTGGGTCTCTAACCTCTTGGATTCTTGCACAATCTCTCCCCTTCACCATTGAAAATGGTTCCAAACCACGAAATGTCCTTGCATCACATACAAAAGACTTGTGCCAGTATGTTTCTACCATTCTGCTCAGCTATATTACTAGATTAATTTCCTCAGGATGAATTATTCTTGAAGAAACTACACTCCATCAGAGAATGGGAATGTAATTTCAAAAATCTTTTAATACAAAAGTCTGGGACTTGCTATCACACTATGCATTAAGTCAATAACTGTATTTGTTTGGGCTTCAGCCAGGGACAGTATAGTCTGGAGGAAAGAAAATAAAGATGACTAAGAAGTGATGGCTGGCCTTGATTAGTTCCAACATATGATAAGAAACAGGTACATTATCATATTATAAATCAGCATGATTTAGATGACAAGCAAGATTTCCAGGCCAATACAAAAGAATAGCACAGCTGACAGTGGGAAAAAGACAGAATTTCAATGGTGTAATCTGAACTTCTGAGTCAAGCTACAATAGAAGACATGTCTTTTCTTATAAATGCTTGATTCCATAATTCCTCTACATTTTATGGTGCTTTTTTAAAGATGTCTTGCAGGGAGGTTTGTGTTTGCTGCTAAAGATGTTCTGATAGAGTATAAAAATAAAAGAAAGGTAAAAGATAAGGGATAAAAATTCAAGGAGGGCATGCTTAAAGGTCTTGGAGGAATCTCCAGGAATGAAAATGGAACTAAAGGGCAGTGGTGTCCATAGTAATGAAGGTAAACCCTTTAGTTTCTGGTATGGTGATGGCTAGCCAGTGTGAAAGAGCAGTGACCATGTATAGGCATCAGGTCGAAGTTCAGTGTTCCTTTATCTAGTGTAAAACACTGTCTGCTGAGGCTAGCCGAGCTTAGCCACATAGTAAAGTTAGAGGGATTCTCTATGCTTAGCTGCTGTGCCCACCACTCCTGTGAATGAGATGAAATCTAATTCCTCCTCTTTGATGATGATCTCTACATCTAACACTGAGAATGACAGTAATTCAATCTGTGGTTCACAGAGGTACAAGTGGCAGCAGCTTCATAGACATGATGTGCCTCTGAGCCAGAGACTGAAACTGGAAAAGAACAACATTTCAATTAAAATGTTTAGGCAGATTTTTCTCCTGTAATGACATGTGAGAAATGGGGAGGCTCAAGATGGATAAGGTAGTCTAATATGCAAAAGACGCTGAGTTCAATATTTAGCATGCATGCACACACACAAACACACACACACACACACACACACACACACACACACACACACATACATATAAAAATTATGCAGACAGAACTCACAAGTATAAGGTTCCTGAGGTATTGAGTATGTAGATGAAGGTTAAGAAATAAAGAAATGAGAATAAAAAGAGACAAAAGCAATAGCTGGAACAATGACCTCTTTCATAAGCTTATGCCAAGCAAGTTTATTAAGAAGCACAGCATCGTATATACTATTATCAAGGTAGAAAATGTCCCAAGTCATTAGAGACTTAAATTAGTCCATGTTGCCAAAGAGAATACAGGATACCTCAGACACAGAAGCCTGAGCTCCTTAAATCCAGGCAGATCCTAGAAGCCATAACCTTGACTGCTATGAATCCTGGCTCCAGCCTCAGACTGACCTTGCTAAGTCTATTCCTGGACAAGAACACAGAACTGAAGTTCCCTTTGTCCTTTTATCAAGGCCTCTGAGAAAGGCTAGGGTCACTCTGGCTCCCAACTTTAAATCTATACATTCAGACAGGGACTAAGTTAAATCAAATAAGGAGACAAGGTAATGCTTGCATTGAGTCTCTAACTAAGAATGAAGGACCAAAGGAGATCTCTTGGAGAAATGTTCTCTGGACAACAATCAATTTCAGCTAAATCAATCTTAACTGTGAGTGATAAGCCTGGCAAGTTTTTAAAAGATAACCTAGATGTATGGTTATACTGGTGTCGGTGAAGCAATCAGTCAAATTATATACTTCACCTTCCCCATAAGATAAAACTTATACAGTTAGTTGAATTCACAAATATAAGGAAGTTCCCTTCTTATATTTGGAAGACACCTAAAGATGGGCATAAATTCGAGCTACTGTTTGTGAAGTAAGAACATAAATAGAAAGATGGTTAGTGTGCAAACTATCTAAAGAAATAAGTAGTGAGCAAAATTCTGAAAATACAGTGCACAGATGAGAAAATGTAAATAACCAATCAACAAAAAGAAAAATTATCAACCTCATAAGTAATCGAGCCATTTCAAATTAAGGTCATATCTGTTGTGACTAAATGAATGAGTTTGGGGAAGGATGAGAAGGAAGATACTGAACACAAAAGAAGCTGTGGTCCAGTGACACTCAGAGTAGAAACATCAACCATCATGGGCCTTCCAAGTAAACTTAGATGCTAGTGATAAAACTGCACAACATACCACTTAATAAGTAATAATTACTATTATTACAAAGAATGAAGTGAAAGTCCTGGAATGACAGAGCTTTGAAGGTGCAGAGAGGATTCCCCCTTTAACTGGGAAGAGGGAAATGCTGTATTTGGGTTTTTAAGTCAGGGTCTAGCTGAACTCCAAGGCAAGTGTGCTGAGAGCCATGCGTGATCTTACTGCTGCTGTCAGGGAAGATGGTCGTGATGGGTTCTGATGGACAGGCTCTCGGTCATGTGGGATTACAGTTGCCTACCTAGAAGAAGGATACCACCTTTGCCAGCCTTACAGAGATATAAAGATGATGAGTCTAAATGTAGACATGAAAAATTGACACATTAAAGATGCATGTTTGGAAAAAAAGTCATCAAAATTCTTTCTACTTTCTACTTTCAAATTTATTTTTACTTTCTACTCTTAAAACTGAATTGTAGGAATTTCATATAGAGCCTTCCCTTTCACCCAGAATTAGAGGAAGGAATGTAATATTTTGTAGTCACCGAGCCTTCTATGTGTTTATTTATTTGAAATATGAGAAATTCCAAATAAATTAGAAGAAAGGCATATTACCACAGAAATACTAACCTAAGGCAACAGCAACAATAACAACAAAGACTACCTAGGAATTTGAACATCTAACAAGATAATAATATTACCAAAATGATGTGTCTGTAGTCTCTACTTCACAAGGCAAATTTTCATGGAAGTAACCTTAAACATTAACCAAAAAAGTTACAGGACTCTCTTCCTTCATAGGTTTTTCCCTAACTTGAAAGATGGAAGTCTGTGATTAGGGTGCATTGCATGAAATATCCAAATAATTAATAAAAATATTATGCTGTGGAAAATGTAAATTAAAAAATTCTTGTGCTAGATATGCTACTGGAGATTCTGGGTCTCTTCGGTGTGAGCTATTTCTTTGCCATCTTAAGACTGAACCATGACCCCAAGGGTCTGGAAGCAATAGCCTATTAGCAATCCATATGTCTTACTTAGGGTTTCTATTGCTGTGATTAAATGTCTAAAAGGAATTTGAGGAGGAAAGGGTTTATTTAAGCTTATTTTCCCACACTGCACAGTCGATCACTGAGGGAAGTCAAGACAGGAACTCAAACAGGAAAGGAACCTAGAAGCAGAAACTGATATGGAGGTCATTAAGGATCACTGGATTTCTCCTGTGGCTTGCTCAGTTTGCTTTCTGATGGTATAATCCAGGACCATCTGTGAAGCAAAGGCGCCACCCACATTTTATTGAGCCCTCCTGCATCAATCAATGATCAACATAATGCTCTACACACCTGCCTAGAAGCCAATCCTGTAGATGCATTTTCTCAATTAGAATTTCTTCTTCCCATATGTTCCTAGTGTGTTAAAAATAACGAACCCATCACGACCATCTTCCCTGACAGCAGCAGCAAGATCACGCATGGCTCTCAGCACACTTGCCTTGGAGTTCAGCTAGACCCTGACTTAAAAACCCAAATACAGCATTTCCCTCTTCCCAGTTAAAAATAGAGTCAGTTAGTACAAGATACTTGATACAGGGTTCTTTCTTTCAGTATTACTATTAACCATTTATTAAATGTACAGTGTATACCAAGAACCATATTCTTCTCTCTGGACTTCATTTGGCCAGGGGTTGGGTAAGACAGATCATTAGAGATCAGGGTACTATTAGCAAATACCCATAGATGATAGGAAATTCAAATGACTTAGAGAGATCTCAAATGCAGGGAAGCATTAAAAAGACAGACAACAATAAGAGATGACTCTGGCCTCATCAAATCTTATCAATCCCTCTGTGCATGAGGAAAATAGAAGTGGATCCTAGTTAGATTTGTGTGTATGTGTGTGTGTGTGTGTGTGTGTGTGTGTGTGTGTGTGTGTGTGTGTGTTAGAGCAGAATCACGGTCATAATAACCACAATTCGCTCTTGGCATCTTTACAGCTGTATTTCTGTCATTCAGCACGGTTCTTTAGAAGTCTGATCTGTGCAAGTAGCAATATCCTAACATGTGAGAACAATGATAGATGACCGGCACTAGAATCTTAGCTGTTGGACATTTCATTTGTGTGGAAGCAGAATGTAGCACAGATTTACTAAGGAAAAGAATTTCCTATGCCAGAAGCTAAAAGACATCATAAGGTACCAAAATTTTTCTCACCTTTCTTCAATATTAAGCAACAATAATTTTATTTACTCTGGTCTTTGAATTTTGTGTTGGCCTTTTGGAAGGAGACCTCAAAGACTCTCTTTCTATGTGCTTACATTTGCTAAGTAAATAAGTAATATAGATAAATGAATTTTCAATGTTTTTTGGCTTTATTAAAGAAAACCCCAAAATCAAACATGTAAAAGAGTGATTCTATGAGATTCAGTTTTGTTTTGTTTTTTAAACAGACTCAAATGGTCATTAAAAGAAGATAGTTTGAGGAAGTCAATTTCAATTGCCCTGCATTGGAGAAATCATTATTCTATGTGCACAGTTTTGAAGATCCAATATGACTATTTTAGGCATCAACTCTTCCTTAGAAATTGTTAGTTTGGAGGGATCAAATTACAGAGATTACTTCATATTTGGGAAAACACAATAACCAAAAATGCTATTGCTAAATGCACTTGCCAGAATCCTTTGAAGACTTTGAAAGGTGGGAACAAATTTCTTTTGAGAGATTGTACTTTTACCAGATCATTTTATTTGACTGTATGTGCTTTTAAAATGTATGACCCCTGAATCTGAGGAACTGGTCTTCATGGCAATATGAAGAAGAAACATGTGTGGATACACTGCTGTATTTTGGGACTTTTATTTCCTAGTAAAACCCACTGTACTTGGTTGAGAAATCTGGGCCCACAAAGAAACACAGTGTGATCACCCGAGAGGAACTGGTCTCTTTGTTCACACACCATTTGTTTCAAAAATGCTTAAAGTCCACGTGATGAATTTCTGTTTCTGTGCTGTGAGCAGTTGTTACTGTGCCAACCTTTTTCATAAGTAATCAGGATAGCTTACAGCCATTCTGGATTCACACCCACTTTGGGTTTGATCTTTGATAAAAAGAAATCCTGAAGGAAACCGTCGCTTCAGAAATGTTCAGAAACAACAAGAGAAATACACAAAAGCTGGCCCATGTGGACCTTCCTTGATGTGCTGTCCAGCACAAGCCAGTGGCTGTTTGTGCTGTTACAGCATCTAAGAACCGCAGACGAAATAGGAGGTCACTGTAGAAAAACATCACAAATAGTGTCAAACTCAGATCTCCACGGGGCATCTGTTGTTGGCTCAGCTTGAAAGTATCAAAACGTATTACTCACTTGTAAAGTAGAAGCATGTTCCTCAGCCCTTAACTATCCCTGATGTGGTAGAGTCTGCTACCCTGTTAAAGAGCCAGCCATTATTTGTATGAGATCTGACATCTCAGGCATTGTCATACATGGGTTTCTCTGTGTCTCCCATTGTATTTCAGAAATGGTTTATTGCCATGAACTCTGCACATTCTAAATGGTAAATTTTTAGAAATAAAACTTAAACATTTTGGTGCAATCTGTTCACATATATTTTCTATATTCACAAAGTGGTCTACCACTACCCTTACCTAGCTGGAAAATGTTTCTTATACCTCAAAGTAAATCTCATCTCTATGTAGTTTCTCTTAATCTCCTCTTCCCCTTTCTTGATCTACGCCTTTAATGTGACTGTTCTGACAAGTGCCTTTGCTGCCCATGATCTCATCTGAAACTGTCTCTCTGCTGCCTTATCCAACACCACTAAGTATTCTAGAGCTAAGAACACTCTCTTCATAGGTACTAAACTGCCAGTGTCTGTCTGCTGCCTTCCTGCTATTTTATTGACCTGAAAGCCTTATCAGGTATCATTGCTGTGCTCTATCTACAGATAGGCATGGTATACAACAATGACCTTGCACTCCAGATACTGCTATGACACTGCATTCCTGAGTGTGCACATATCCCTAAGCCTCTGTGAGGTGATGTGTCTGTCCCCTCGCTTTTTCATTCGCCATATCATGTTGGTAACAAAGATAAATTAAGTACTCCTTGAATTGCTCTGTGTCATGTGAAAAACTGAAAGTTAATTAAGGAATTTTCTCTAGTTAATTTTACTGTACTCTGTCGCTACCAGTGTGACTGAAGACGATGTGTAAGGGGAGGAGCCTGAGTCAGGAGCACAGGTCAGTAGTGAATGCCAGTGATCAGATTGAACCTTCCCATCTGAGAACTAATGCTTCACCAGACACAACTTTACTTGGTGCTTCTCTTTGCTCTCACAGAGCTTACTGGCCAAGGTCTTAAGCCTTCTTGCAAACGCACCCCTGATGGCTAATTTTCTTCAGACACATTCAGAGGTGTCTGAGTACTAGTGGATTTTTATCTTGATTTAGCTTGATTTGAAACTCTACATAGTAACATAGAACTTATATGGAAGAAAATAGCATTAACTAATAACTTTTAACATAAAGTTAATCAAGAGAGAGTCTATGAAAGGGAAAAGGGAGGGGAAATGGGTTGTAATCAGGAAACACATTTCCAAACATGAGTCTTTTAAAAAATTCATAATGGAGAAGAGTAAAAAGATTCCAAGGAATTAATTGCTATATATATAAGAAAATGCTTCTTAAAACATGTAAGGCTGAAAAATGAAAGAAAAATCATCAAACCATTGCAATTTCATGCACGAGTTGAGTGGTTATAGATGATTGTGCTATTCCTTTTCTAATTAAAAATTTCATTTCCTTCATTATAGCAGGCTAGATTCCATGAAAATTCAATTCAGACCAGATATTTTAAAATTTAAAATGCAACATAAGAGTGATAAATATGCAATTGGCCCAATGAGAAAGGTTGAGAACCCTCCAGAATTCAAGGGGTAACAGAAGGAGCTGAAATCTTGATGAAACTCAAGCTGTTCCTGCCCTTCAGCATTGTCAGCCTGGAGGGACCAAGGTTTATGCAGCTAGTAAAGTGATTCTGTAAGTCTTAGGGAGGAGGGAAGTCTGATATCCACAGCTTTCAGTCACCCCTACCCTCTGAAGAATGCAATAGGAAAACACATTCTCTGAACTATTGGGTAGGGTTGTGGCCATAGCCTCAGCCAACACTGGGTGGAAAAGACTCTTCCTTTCTTGACATTTGATAAACAAAGTCAAATTTCCTTGTTAGTGTTCCTGGTGTTCCAGACAACACTGTGGCAAAGAGTAAATTCCAAGGGATACCAGAAAGTTAAGGATGAAATTCTCTTTCTTCCTGTGTAGCCGACCAGCAGCAGCTGCAATCCATATCTTAAATTTTGCTCTGATAAAGTCTAAGTTAAGACCACCTTCAAAATCTTTGTTCCAATCTCCTTGCCCACATGGAGGTTTGTCTGAATCTGTATAGCCCTGTGAAGCTTCCTAAAACATCTCTGGATGTGTTATTTAAACAAATGAGCCTTTTAAAGACATTCAGACTTTAGAAGTTATCGTTGCTCTGTCTTGTGAAACATATCCTCTTCCATATGAGCCTGCATAGGCTTTGCCAATTCCACTGTCTAAACAGATACTTTAGAGTTTTCATTAATGTCGGTCCAGAGGAGAACTTTAGACGTTCTTCTTTACCATGTATGCATAAAGATATAGTACATTCCATAGTTCTCCCAAATCCTTTAGTTAAACAATCACGTTATTTATCTTATTTTAAAGCAGTAACAAATATAACATTATAAATAACTGAAAGTCTATAAAAATGTGTAGAAAAATCATTGTAATAAAAAATTCAGTGGATGATCTAAGCAGCAGAATGATGAGACTAGATGAAGACAAGTTAACTAGAGACTTGGGAACTTCAGTGGGAGACAGAAAACGGGCAGGCTGACGAGAGGCTTTAAGACAGAGTTTTCTATAGAATAAAAGAGTTTCAATTAAAAAGGCCCCACAACTAATGAAAGAAAAACTAAGTAGTCTGTCATGTAACTTAGATTTATGTATCAGGATGAATGCAGAAGAAAATAAAAGTACACCCTAGACACAGCCGAGGAAAATAAAAATAAACTGAAAAGCATAGACAAAAAGAATACTTGAGAATCACTAAGGAAAAAAAAAATCAAGCTAACAATATGAAAGATTATCACTTTACTCAAATCTTTTATTAGATAAAATTCCAGAATAAAAGAAAGGGTTGCCTTAATTTCTGATTCTGATAGTGGCAGAACCAATAGTTTGAACAGGTTCTTTCACTGAAGGACAACTAATCAACTAGAAAAAGCAGAACACATATAAATGCGCGCGTGTGCGCACACACACACACACACACACACACACACACACATCTCTTAGATCTATAAACTGCAAATTAGATAGTGATGTACAATCAGGACAGATTCTGCAGCTGAATAGGTCTCTTAAGAGCAGTTTCAGGTTTGGGGCTCTAACTCTCAGGGCATTTTCTGTTAGCAAAATTCTAGCTGAGCTTCTGTCAGGCCACACTGTAAAGTTCTCAACCTCCTTGTACTTAGCCTAGATCATACAGATAGTATAGGATAGCACCAAGGTGTATCCCCTATTTTGCCTTCAAAACATAAGGTTTCACAGTTGTTCAATAAGACTGGAGACACCAAGAACTCTAACAGCATCAAATACAGGAAGACCACACTATCTTAAATCTCTGCTTACTTCCACAAACACAGTTTTAAGCTCCATTCCTAATACTTTTTTTTTTTTTTTTTTTTTTTGGCAAAGTAAGAGGAAAGGAAAACATCAACATAACCTTGGGTAAACTATAGAAAATACAAACACATCTGGTTGGGATTATCAGAAACAACCCTTAAAATGCTAATGTTAAAAAGACAATGACAAATTTTGAGATCATTCCTGGAGAGTTGAAAATGCATAGAAATGTTTTCTAATGAGGTAGACCATATAGGTCATATGGTGGATTTACTTTAGTTTGTAAGGGTTCTCTAATGAGTTCAAGAGTGGCTATGCCATTTTGCATTTTACCAACAGTGAATGAGGGTTTCCTCTCCCCCACAGTCTTCCCAGAATTTGTTGATGGTTGCATTGTTGACTTAGAGAAGATGAAATTTTTAGTAGTTTCATTTGCATTTTCATAATTGCTAAGAAGCATGAGCACTTTGAGTCATTTCTTAGCCATTTCTATTTTTTTCTTTTGAGATCTCTGTTTAGATCTGTAGCCATTTTTAAATTGGACGATTTAAGATTTTAGTGTTTGGGGTTTTTTTGTTTTTTTTTTTTAACTGTTTTTGAATTCTTTATAAATTGCAGATATCAAAATATCAATCCTGCCATATGGTATAGCCAGAAAAGATTCTCTCTCACTTAGCAGACTTCCTTTGCACTTGGATGCTTGTTTCCCTGTTTTACATTGTCTTTGCACTTGGATGATTGTTTCCCTGTCTTACATTGTCTTTGCACTTGGATGATTGTTTCTCTGTTTTACATTGTCTTTGCATTTGGATGCTGTTTCCCTGTCTTACATTGTCTTTAAGCTTTAGGGAGCTACAGTTTCAGTTGCTCACCCTAATTGCTGAACAAATAGAGTCCTATTTATAAAAACCAAGAGCTGCTTAACTGTGCATTTACAGCAATCTAAAAATAGTCAAAGAAGTTAGGAAAACAACAAGCAACGGGGTACCGTACCCCATCTAGTTCACTCACAATGGATTCTCTACACCCAAAGCTCAAACGACATTATAGAATAGGGGTCAGAAAGATTGAAAAATCAGGAAGACTGGGACATCTTCTGCTTTTACACATTACAGCGAAGCTATACCAGTGAAATCACAACAATATAGATACCTAAACAAGAACTGCAAAATGATGTCAGTCAACATGCCAAAGGGAATGGGAAATTTTCCATCTGCTAAATGAAGAGCTAAGGCTCTTAATGACTGCCAAGAGAGGAAGAATCCATTTATTTTCTCCAGCAACAAGCCCCCCTGAGACTTATCTAATCCTAAGTAGTCAACACTAAACAAATATACATACAAGCAGTATAGATATATAATGTATAAGAAGAGATCATGAATTTGAGAGGAAATGAAGGGACATTGAAGGTTTTAAAGAGGTGACAGAGTTCTGGACATTGTCTAAGTACAGTATTCATGTGTGATATCCTTAATGAATAAGTAAAGTTAATAGTAAGAAAATTAATCATGGTATAATTTGTAATATTCTGAAAAGTACAATTGAAAGTGAAACAAGAATTTACAGTGACAATTCTACCATGCAGAGTGGGCTTAAAAGAACCCACCTGAAAGGTTCAAAACCCTTAGATTCTTTGAAAGGAATAGTGATAGATTCAAACATTCTAATGTGCTTGCTAAATATTTAGAACAATAAATTAAAGTGTATTTTCTAATAGCAAGAGCAGACCCAAAAAGATGGAAATGATGCAGGAAATGACAGTCCTTATCCTCTGGTTTCTGCATGTACACCCATTGGCTAGCACACTTGTGTGTCACATGCACACAGAGGCAGGGGAGGGAGGAAGAGGGACAGAGGGACAAAAAAGGCAGAGAGGCGGGCTAGGACAAAAAGAGAGAGAGAGGGAGAGGGAGAGGGAGAGGGAGAGGGAGAGGTAATGCATAGGACATAGGCATGAAATAGGATTAGTACATGTGGGACTTGATGGCAACCTCTCCAATAACCACTCTTTCTGCTATCCTTGATAATTCCACATGTATGAACCTGAAGCTAAAGAACAGTGGGCAGTTTGAATTTTCCCTTGAAGTTAGATGTGTTAGTGGGTTCTTGTCAACTAATTCCAAGTTTCAGGAAAGCCTCCAAACAAACATATTCCTTTTTTGTCATGTTTCTCCCCCCTCCCTCTTCTCCCCTCACCCCCATTCTGAATCCAGTAATACTTGAGGTGATAGGAAGAACTCTAGCAGCCTTTGCTTATCAAGTGGCCGAGAGACAAATATATCTCAGAAATACTGGGACAGCAAGTTGGAAGGAGCCTCTTTATGAATCTACCCTGATGTTCTGGTCTCCAGACTCAAGCTCTAACTTGTCTGACAGAGGGGAAAACACCTCCCATTTCCACCTCAAGTGTTTATTTCAGACAGTGGAATCTAATCCACTAAGCAAAGACAAACACAGAGCACAAAGTACATTAATAATCACAATAGATCAAATTGTGTATTGAATACACATTAACCTTAAGTTACACATAACGATTTATTAAATGCAAAAACACAACTCAGATCCAAAGTCATCCATTGATGTGTTCTTTAAACCCAGATCTAAAACAGAACACTGTAGGTTGACAGTAATCAGGTCCTTTTTCATTAAATAAATAACTAGTTTTATGGGGGAAAAAATTACAAGAACTCAGCAATGCTGAAGTTTAGTTTGTTTGGTTTGGACATTACCAGAAAGAGGAAAGTCAACAAGAAAGAAAGGCCTGAGGAAAGGACTGTCAAGCACATGACAGTGTCAAGTAAAGAGAGGCGTTAAGGGAAAGCAGACTAGAATAAGGAACAGAGGTCTGTGGCAGTGTGGCCTTGCAGTAGCTCTCAACCAGATGCCCAAGGAACACTTGCTAATCTGCAGGTGGCTGTGCCCAACCCCAGAGATTCTGACTTAGCAGCTTTGTATTTCCAGCTGATATGTAGGTGGCTACCAACGCATCACCCCCAGCAGCTGGCTGTACCAGGAGGAAATGGGCCAAGAGCTATTTCAGTGGTCTGACAGCTGCCTAGGGGTTCCAATGCCCCAAGGTGCTTCAGAGGAAACCTTCTACCTGAGCATAAGCCAGGCCTAGCAGATGAGAATCGGCTGTCCCTCATTTGCTCAGTGATCTGGATGCTCTACACTAATTCAGTGACTCCTCGGACTTTTCTGATGCTTACAAACTTGAAATCTGGGCTCTTCAGGTAAATGTCTGTAACATGTGAGGGGGGTGCATAAAAACGCGTAAATCAAATACGTAGCCCACAAGCTTGCAAGTGCAGCTACCAGACTAGGTGTGACATGCTTAGGAACACAGCAAGTTGCTAATGTGTAAAACCACAATCTGGAAGACCATTGGAACTGTGGTCACAGATCTAGCTACGTCTGAAAAATTTCAAACGTGGGAACAAATTTAAGTAAGCAAATGCAAATAGAGATTGTTTTTCTAGCTAATATCTTTCACAAATATCTATTGTATTTTACTTTTGCAATAAAATAAATATGCATTTATGCTGCAACTGGAACTGCAAGATTTTCAAGAAGCCGTGCTGGTGAAGAGCCTTTTGTTCTAAGGGATAGATAAAAAGCTCACCTGTATTTGAACACAAATATTTAGATATTAGCAAATAATTGTGTTGACATGACGCACAACTCTCACCTGCAGTGGAACACAAAAACTTCTATTGAGTAAAATATGCCTGCTCCTGGCCCAGGAACACAGATTCAGGTTGCCCCAATAACAAATCCCAATGAGAAGACCAACCTTTGTGTTCTTATAGTTACAGTACTGAAGTCGTAAGTTAAGGCACTTTTTAGATACCTTGGTTGGGATACCACATAAGTAGGATTCACCAAACAGAAATTTCTGCTGTGAATCTTTGATGTTATTCTTGCTCATGGCATTTTTAGCTTTGGGGCCGGTAGAAGATACTGATCTTCTAAGTTAATACATCCTAAAAGATTGGATCTACTATCCACAAGAATGTTAGAGCAGATACAGTGGTGGGAGTGAATGGCTATTTAAAAACCAAAGGGAGAGCAAGATAATTCATCTTTGGATCTGCAACATTCCAACTCTCTACAATTAGTGAAGTTCTAAGCATTTGGGTGGCCCTGTAGTCTTTAATGTAGGTGTGGTTTTCAGGAACCTAGTCTGCAATTCTGTCTGTTGGCCAAGAATCATATTTTGTGCATTTGGAGGCCAAATATTGTATGCAGCTCAGTAGGGAAAAGACTTCTTAAGGTCTAAAGTTGAGGAAACAGAAGTGCAGTCATAAGGAAATGATTGACAAATAATTAAAATCATATTTAACCAGGAAACACTGGTTCTTAAGAAACAAATGTCAGTGGTGTTGTCATTGGAAGTGTATTGGTTTTATATGATTGAGATTTAAAGAGAAAAGGCTGGAGAGGTGGCTCAGTGGTTAAGAGCACCGACTGTTCTTCCAGAGGTCTTGAGATCAATTCCCAGCAACCAAATGTAGCTCACAACCATTTGTAATGGGATCCGATGGCCTCTTCTAGTCTGTCTGAAGACAGCTACAGTGTAATCATATAAAATAAATAAATAGATAAATAAATATTTTTGCAAAAACAGGAAGGAAACTATTTTAAAAATAAAAAGAAAGAAAGAAATGTAAAGAATAAAAGAGTCAATAGAGTCAAAGCTGCCACAAGATACCCTGTGTTCTAAGTACGTTGTAGGCTTCCCAGAAACTTCAGTATACTATTTTTTTTTCTAGTGGCATCAAGTTTATTTTATGGGAATGCAGAACTTAAGACTTTTCAAAAGGTACTTGTGGGGCACAGAAGTAAAAGTAGTCACAGATAAAGGTAGCTTGCTCCAGCTCCCAGGGCCACATCAGACTGAAAAATCAAAGATTATTTTCTAAGGCAGTCTTACAGTCTGGCATTCAGAGTTGGGGGCACAGGCCCCATCCATTTCTCTCCAAGCAGGTAAGTTAGCAACTCCATAAGGTCAGATCCACATGACATGTAGGTTTTACCGTCCACATGGGCAACTTTAGTGGGCATCCNCTTGCTCCAGCTCCCAGGGCCACATCAGACTGAAAAATCAAAGATTATTTTCTAAGGCAGTCTTACAGTCTGGCATTCAGAGTTGGGGGCACAGGCCCCATCCATTTCTCTCCAAGCAGGTAAGTTAGCAACTCCATAAGGTCAGATCCACATGACATGTAGGTTTTACCGTCCACATGGGCAACTTTAGTGGGCATCCAATAATCCCCATATTTGCAGACTGCCTCAGCAGTCTCCCTGAGCTTGTTCTTCACCTGTTCTGTGGAGATCTCCAGAAAGTGTTGGGTTTGCACTGTGGGCATTCCGGCCTTCTCTGCTGCAGCCATAATATTCTGGGACTCCATGATATCTTCATCTCGAGACCAAACATGCATCCATAGCTCTCTGGACACCTTCCCCAGCATCTCTGGTTGCTCCATGCTCACAGCAGTGAGGAAGCACATGACATTTACACTTCCTTTCTTAACATTCTCATCAAAGAAATTCTTGGGTATGCTGATGGGAGCCTGGAAGAGTTGCCTCCTGAGAGGAATCTCTTAGAATATGCACTGGCCTTTTCGGGGAACCATAGCTGATGGTTGGCTTCATGATCCCAATGATTAAAGTGGGACACAGCTTGATATTCCAGAGGTGTTGGTATCTGCATAGGACCTCAAAGCCCAGGCAGGAGTACGGGGACAGCACATCCTACAACAGTTCCTGGATGCTCAGCACCCACCCCATTCTGGAGAGAGAAAGCGAACGTGAAGCCGTGGGCTGCTTAAAAGCTTCAGGGTCAGGAGCAAGCCCAGTATACTATATATTAACATGTTCAAGACCAATAGCAGTATATTAATTCAATTGATTTAATTCAGTTTTTTGGTAGGAAGAAGTTTTATTGTTTTGGTACCCTGGGAATTTGAACTTAAAGTAGAGGTAATGCCCTTCCCTCAAATAGACTTCCTTTTGGAGAAAGTAAGATATGTTTTCATCAATTTAAACCAGTATTTTAATCAAAATTATGCTAAATAATGAGAAAATTGTTTTATGAGCACATTGACATTTGAATCTTCTTAAACATGAAGACTTTACTAGGTAACGTAAAAGACCTAGTAAGTAAGCAGTTAGTATAAAAATATGGTTAATGAGAGGATATCATGCAATCTTTGTTTGAGTTTCACTATAATCAACATCATCATCATTTGGAAAATGTCCCAATGAAATTTCCAACATCCCAAACAGTAGTTACATTTCTAAATATGACAGGATTTTAAAAGCATAAAGGAGAGATAATAAGTAGACATTTTAGCAGAGGGCTTTGAGTTTCGTTACTTGGGGTCCTTAGCTGTAACTGAAGATGAGTATGGCCCAGATTTTTCAAAGTCTACTTGGTCATATCCTTAGACATTGGCATGCGTTCAGAGTGATGAACACAAATATAAGGTTTTATCTACTGAAGATTCACAGCACAGAAATTTCTTTAAAGCACTTAGTAGGGTGCTTTGCACAGCAGAGGTCAAGAGGAAGCTTTGGCCTAATTTCTTTTCTAATTGCAAAATCACCTGGTTTTAGTATTTATTCCTTTACCTCTGTTGTTTAAGGAGGGTGTTGTTTTATTGTTTGGGTTTTTGGTTGAGGGGCTGTTTGTCCATCTTCCCATGAGCTCACTACAGAAATATTCTATAACGATTCTGAATTTTTAATTATCACCTTTTCAATAATAAAAATAAGTGTTAGACTTATTTAAGTACTATTTTCTTTTAACAGAGAGTTAAACAGTTCAACAGTCCCTTGCTCAATTTTTCTAGTATACTCTGTAATTATATGAACACAAATAATTTTTTTCTAAAAGGGGCGGATCTTAGATTTAGAAAAACCAATCCAACTGTATTTGGCTTAGGAAACATTTATTTATTGGTGACTTTAAAAAGTAGGCAATGTTTGATTATTTAACAACCAACCCATAGAATTACTAGGCAGATTTTAAAATCAGAGCTCAATATTTGTCTATTCATTTTGCTATAGCCATAGATCAGGCTTTACTCATTCATCATCAGAACAGCTCTGTCTAGAAGGAGATTAGACCTATATTGGGACCCACTATTGGACAACATCCAGTCAGTGAGGAATTTTTGGAACATTCAGTCCTAAATGAAATGTCTTCATTAAACCTCTTCCCTCAGGAGTTAAAGAATTCTATAGAAGAGAAAGCAGAAAGACTGTACAAACCAGAAATGATTTGTAATTGATTTTTTAGCAAACTATCTTCCAGACACAACAGGATTGGTGTACATATGCACTCACAGAGATGGTGGCAGCATGCCCAGGGCCTACAGAGGTTCAAGCAAGATGGGAGTCCCAGTGCTTAGAAGGGAAGTGGACATGAGCTCTCATCTCTACCAAGAAGCCATCACCATTCACAACTTCCTGCAAAAGAAAAATTAGTTTTCTACAATGGAGTCTCAAAGGATATACAAACCAGACTTCAGGACAGGCCCCATGTCTAGATGGCCAACACAAAATTACCTCAATAGTACAAATGGAGACAATTTTCTCTCATATCATTTTGTTTGGGCTTCCACCCCTAGTATTCTGGTTTCTGATTTTGTATTTTTATGGGTTTTCCGTGTGTGTGACTGTGTGTATGTGTGTGTCTGTGTGTTTCTTGTGTTCTTATATCTTTTTTATTTTTTATTTGCCTGCTTGTTTTTTTTTTAACAAAAGGGAAAGAAAAAGCATGGAGTTGGGTGGGTATGAAGGTTTAAGAGGAAATGGAAGAAAGAAAGTTGTGATCAGAATGTATTATGCTAAAAATTTGTCAGTAAAAATATAATAAATATTTATTTACTAAAATAATTTTGATGATTACTGTTTAATCTTAAGAAATGCCCAAGTAGAAATAATTCTTTCTAATAGAAACCTCCTTACTGGTAAGGAGGCAGCTTTAGCCAGCGGGGAATCAAACATCCTTTGCACCTGGATAAAAGCCAATCGCTGTGGCTTAAATGTCCATTTGGTGAAGAGATGAGACACTAAATCCTAGTTCTTCAAGGAACTTTTTTTTCTGCAAACATTGCTAAGATCAGACCAGTGCTTTAAGAGCCTTGTTGTAAACAGAGTTGGGCTTCAGTTCTATATCAGTGTGTTGAATTTGGGCCTTAGGAATTTTGAATAACCTTTCATTACATCCAACTCAGTCAATCCACACCATCTTTCTTTCAGGTTTAACTTTTACAAATCTTCATATGACATATGTTAACCTTCTAGTTTTTGTCCTTATCTGCTGTTTCCACTTTGAAGCAATCATTTACTTTTAAGACAAAACTTAAATTGCAACCTAAAGTCCTTTCTCATCTAGAAAACTTTTTCTCTTTTTTCCCCTTTAAGCTTCTTTGCCAAAAAAATTATATATATTTTTTTAATAATTTTGTGATTCATCTCTGTGTCATTTTATATTTACAAAATTTAAAGAACACTTCTTTAATGAAAAAAAAAATGAGGATATTAGTATGCACATGCTGGGACATGGAAATACAAGTCATACATGTTCATAGTCCTGAAGATAATTCTGCTTTCTCTCATCAAAAATGCTCCATTAACTACTCAGTGATGACTTAATTCTTGCTATAATAGGCCTGAGAAAATACCTTTTGTAAAGAAAAGCTCTGATTTCTTGTTTGGGTTCCACAAGGCAAGTGAAATCTTGATGAAATCTGGAGTGTCTGTTCATAGCTGCTACTGCCCCTAATTCTTTGGGTCATTTGTTTACTTCTGTAGTAAACACAATAACCAAAAATGTACTGTCTGCTCAAATTGTCTCACCTTGAAAACTGATGGCATACATATAAGCAATTGCCTCAAGTATTCTGAAAGGCACCGAGGCATCTAATTTATACTCTCAATGAAATGATACCAGCTGAGGTCAGTTGTTCACCTGCTGCTTTTTGTAACCCTCCATGCAAGGAACAAAACTTAATTTGAAAATGACTTTTTTCCCCTTCCTTTCATTTTTCTTCAGTTATAAATTCTAGAATGAACATTTAAATGTTTATATTTCAGGCTTAACTAATATAAAGACCTTGAAAAACAGATTCTTTTTTTTTTCAAAAGAAGCAGGAAAAGGGCAACTACCAGTAGACAGACATTAATCTCTATATATTAGTGCCATAATTATACATTAAAAATCACTCTAAAATATTTATACTCACATTAATACACACATGTTAAATCAGGCAAAATAATAAAAAATAATATTAATATAATAACAGTGATGATAATGATAACAATCTTAGTAAAAATGAGTTAAAACAGAATAGTAAAAATGAACTTACCCCAGGTTTGCAAGTCATTTATTTTGAAGAAATTCTGGATTTAAGATTAACGTTTTGCCCCATACTGCTTCAGTCACAAAATGACACTTTAAAACTGGTGATATAAATTCAGCTATCTCTGATGAACACATCCAACATAATTACACTAAATCAGAATGTACCTGGTGGGAATATGATACAACATTGCAGTCTTGGGCAGAGCATCCTTTAAAAGACAGTATAGGCTCAGAAAGCAAATATGCTGTGGAGGCCTGTACAACTTCACCCTCTGGCTTAGAATCTAGTAGGCAGAGAAGAGCTCTTCGAAAAACGGGAATTCTTTCCCAACTTTTATATATCTCCTTTTTGGTAATTTCAATCATTACTTACAAAATGCATCCTACTCTCCCCCCTCCTCCTCAGTCTCCCTTATCTCCTTTCTACTTCTGTCAAGCCCATTCCTCCCACACAACCCTTTCTCACGTTCATGGCTGTGGTGGTTTGATTATGCTTGGCTCAAGGACTGGCACATTTAGGAGGTGTAACCTTGGAGGAAGTGCATCACTGTGGGTGTGGGCTTTAAGACCCTCATCCTAGTTTTGTGGAAGCCGGTTTTCTCCTGTCAGCTTACAGACAGAGAGGTAGAACTCTCAGTTCCACCTGTACCAAGCCTGCCTGGATTCCGCCATGCTCCTACCTTGATGGTGTATTAGTGGTTTTGTAGTTTCGTTTTGCTGTAGTTGTTGTTGTTGTTTATGTATGTTATTTTGGGTTTGTTTGTTGTTTGATTGATTGTTTTTATAATCCATTGACTTTTTTAACTAAGAATGTGTATGTGGCCTTGGGATTGGGATTATCCACTGGAATCTGGTATACTCACAAGTACCTACACAATGGAAGACAATGACTATCCTTCCTTGAAAATCATTAGTAGCCATTCCTCTTCTCTAGGGAGACACCTATGCAGTTGTATCTGGGGCTATGGTAATTTAAATGAGAATGGCCCTTAGGTTCATATATCTGAGTATTTGATGCCCAGTTGAAATGATTGGAAAGGGTTAGGAAGTTTGGCCTTTTGAGGGAGGTATATAACTTGGAGTGGGCTTTGAGGTTTCAAAAGCCCATGCCATTTCCAGTTGCTCCAGTTACACCTTGTGGTCTATGGGGAGGTGGAGGCATTTCTATTCAAGCCACCACAGCGAGACAGCTCATATTTAAAATAGAAGAAAGATTTAAGTGTAATTTCAGCTTTTTGAACCAGAGGTGAAAACTAAATAAACCACCAATCTTAGCTGATTTAAACACTCCCTTTGGGTTGAATTTAAAATACTCTGCCATTTCAACACATTCCTTTGGATTGTACATTAGTTATATTCCACTGGCTTTGCTCGAGTCATTATTTCTGATGTGCAAGTTTAATGACAACAGCTGCTTAATTTACTTTTCAGGAGTTTGAAGGCTGTTTCTGTCCGACTTTTAACTCTTTAGGACTCACTATTTGGTGTCAGAGGGTCCTACGCTCAGATGTATTCACCCAGCCATTGTCTGAACAGGCAGCCAAGAGGTGGGAGTGGGTGGGTAGGGGAGCAGGGCAGGG
Organism: Mus minutoides; assembly: GCA_902729485.2. Lineage (NCBI taxonomy): Eukaryota > Metazoa > Chordata > Mammalia > Rodentia > Muridae > Mus > Mus minutoides. The sequence goes on from LR749519.1 coordinate 219,106, forward strand.
GGTTGGGGGGAGGGTATAGGGGACTTTTGGGAAAGCATTTGAAATGTAAATGAAGAAAATATCTACTAAAAAAATGAAAATAAAAAAAAAAAGATATGGAGGCCAGAAGTCCTCCATTAGAGTTCAGCATCGTCAGGTGATAGCAGACTCCAGACTTCAACTTGGATCTTCACATAAAAGAAACTGACAGAAGACACTGGAACTGTATGTCACTGGTAGAGTGCTTGTCTGGTATGCAGGATGTTATGAGGTCAATCTCTAGCACCACAAATGGTCTTCCCCTTCATCACCCTCTTCATCCCAAAGACCCCATGGCCTCACTCCTTGCTACTGCCCTTAAAAGTTCAGCTTGTGTGCTTTAAGGGAAGCAAATGTTTGGCCTGTTGCAGAAAATTTCATTTTGACTTGCAATTTTTTTTTGTTACCTAATCTCATTTATTTGTATGAGTAAGATGCTCAACTACTCCTGTAAAGAAGAGATTTTATCTTGTCAGGCACTAATGGAGCCTTGGTCAGAAGTGCAGTTTGATGAGATTGGCTTCAGCAACAGCAGATGTTGTAGTCTCTGCCTGTACTGGTGTAAGAACATACTTCACAGGTTAAAGAGATGGCTCATTGGCTAATAGGGCACACTATTCTGGCAAAAGGGTATGATCTCTAGGCCTAGCTTCCATGTCAGATGACTTACAACCACCAAGAGATCTGACTCTCTCTGCCTATATTCATGAGCATATACCTTCCTTCCACACTTGCACATATTATTTTTAACTGAAAAATAAATCTAAAAGCAAGACAGCATGTGAAGAGTTGGGGGCAATCATGTAACTATCATCTTAATATCGTTTTTACTGTCTCTCTGTGTGTGTGTGTATATATATATATATATATATATATATATATATATATATATATATAAAATTTAGCTTGTCACAGAAAAGAAAATGATGAAAGATTCTTTACTGAGGTCCCCATGTTAAATTACAATCTCTGGCATATGATGAAAATACCCAACTCTGACTTCAGTCTGAAAGTAGGCATACTTGCTACCCATCATCTTACCAAAAGCTAGTTTTTCATCTCTAAGGGAAAGAGGAAAGAAACAGTTTTCTTTTACTTGTGCAACCATTACCAGAAACAAACTTTTCTAAAGACCAAGCCTCAAAAATACATCTGTCAGGCTTCTGGTTTCAGGGAAGAAAAGATCAGCTCAGCCAACAAAGTAAATTTGAAGAATGACTGGTAAACTGGTTGGGAAATTAAATGGGCAGGCATGGTAACTGTCTCCCAAGTTTCCTTTAGCTACATGCATAATGCTTTGTTTGAAGAGCACATTATTACATAATTACCCCAGAAAATTCAATGAATGATGTGCCCATTCAGAGAATAAGGTGGTATGTCAAGTATGTTGTGCAGCCTGAGTTTTGTTTTGTTTTGTTTTCCTTCTAGACATCAAATGAACCAGTTTTGAATCCACAAACAACTGTGAATCTGCAAAACACATCTGTTTGGGAATTGGCCTGAACACCACTCTGTGTTATGTAACAGCTGTTGAGAAATTGCACATTTAACTCAAAAGGCATCTAAGCATCTATGAAAGAGGAAACAATTCATTTTTTTCCAAAAAAGGGGGGATGGAAAAGAGAGAGAGAGAGAGAGAGAGAGAGAGAGAGAGAGAGAGAGAGGCTATTCCAGGACAACTGAATCAAGAACAGTCAATGTCATGGATCTGGCTTGCCTCCTATTTTTTACATATAAAAGTCTGTTAAAAATGAGCATTCATATACCTGTTGTCTATTGTTCATTTTAATTAATATAGAACACATTCGAACAGTACTGATATGTCCCAGAAAGATGAAGATATTTCCCATCTGTTTCATAAGAAAAAGTTTTCTATTCTTTCCTGTTAGGATGCATAAAAGATCAACCCTAATTTCCATGTGTACCTTCTCACTGAAAGATCCCAAACTGAGGTGGACCCAATGTGGGGATCATATTGTCGATATCAAGGAAGGTCTGGAAAAGAGTAATAACATTTTGGGGTGCATTGCCCGAGGTGAAATTCCAGCCTTATCATTCAAGGTCTGTGACCATAAGCTGTGTTCCTCTCTGTATTTACAAAATGAGAAGCTCAGTCAAGATGAAAAGAGAAACATATTCCCCAAGTCCCTGTTCCTCCCCTACCTAAGTCTGAGTGCAGGGGAGGTGAGAAACACACTCCCCAGGTCCCTTTTCCTCCCCTAGCTAAATCCCAATGCAGGGGAGGTGGCAATACCACTACAAAAAAGTTATCACTAATTCTTATAACCGGAGCATCCTAAGAATGTTATCTTGTTCCTCCCATATCTTGTGCTGGAGCTTCAACACAGAGAAGCATTGTATTCAAAATGAAAATGCTACAGTTCAAATTCGTCCTTTCCAAGCTCCCAGCTGAAAACATTCAGAATTTAAACTCTTTGGGGGAGTTATATTTACATTCATTCCTTCTACACGGCTTAGGGTAATGATTCACAAGTGCACAAGTGCACGCACTTCCCAAATCAGACATTACTTTCGCTTTAAATGAACTTTCACAGATGACTTCGGCATAATACTCTGGTGAGGGTCTGCGAGTGACAAGGAACTCTGACTGAAAAGTCCCACATAGTTTTCTGTTCCCACCAAAAAGTACAAAGACAATTTGAAGGTTCTGATACAACATGAGTTTGGTGGAATTTTTTTTTAAGCTTGTGAGATCTAGTGTAGAAAAGGGGGCATCTCTCACTAACAGCACCCCGATCTGCTGGAATAAGGATGGATTTGCTGGTAGCCATGTTAGGCAGCTTTGCGGTTCTCTGCTCCTTATCTCCTCGTGAGAACAGAGGTCTCTTTAGACTCTTCTTCGTTTCAATGCCTTTGTTCCAGAGTCTGTTAGAGAAGAAAAAGTTACACAGTAGCATAACAAAGCAGAAAAGGGGAATGGAAAAAAAATAAATAACTGGCTTCCAGTGTCTGGAGCAGCTGCACACACCCTTAGCACAGGTTTGGCTTGGTAAATTAATTCATCTGTAAATAGTGAGCAGTCTCCAGATAGAACTTCAGGGCTGAGGTGCAGGTTCCTTAAGGATTTACATTTAAAGGCAAAGGCTTTCAGCCTTAGGTGTTACAAGTGAGTGGTGCCCTTCATGCCCTGCCCTGAGTCTGCCCATCCAATCATATCCCGTTATGCAAATGACCCTTAGTACATGCAGATAAAAAGGAGCAAGTGCTCTTTCAGAACCAATTTGCTGAGCCTGTCACCTGTGTTCCAGGAGCCAAACCAGCAATGTCTTTGCCTGCACAACCTGCGGTCCCTGCCCCACTGGCAGACTTGAAGATTCAACATACCAAGGTGAGTCACTAGTGAACAGGGCTTTCTCTGGGGGGTCCTGGTTAAAGCCCAGGTCAATTGAAGCCTCTGGAACAGCTCTTTGCACACTTGAAGACAAAAAGCTTACATAGTTAGTGGTCTGATTCAGGGGTGAGTTCTAAACCATATCTAGCAATATCACATAAGTTTATCTCTTGACATATGTCCAAGTGAAAGGGTTTTGCTTCTGTATTCAAGGTTCTTGGGCCAGAGTGCAGTTCTAATAACTCTGTGGAGTGGGCACTTATGGTAAGGTAGACAAACAGGGGAACTTACTGAAAGGAAACAGGCATGTAGGAATTTTTTTATCCCTTTATTCTAAATCTCTCTCTCTCTTTCTTTCTTTCTCTCTTTCTTTCTTTCCTTCTTCCTTCCTTCCTTCCTTTCTTCCATTCTTTTTCTAAAGTAGAAAAAGCACACTGAAACAGTATTACATGACCCTATGTTTGATTAGACATTGTTAGGTTTGGAGGACTTGAGTCTGAGCATCTCATGGAAACTTTTGCCAAAACCCCAAAACGCACTTGAGTTATTTGAGGTAGAAACTACATTTATTTATCTCTCCAAGAAAGTTTGTTGCTGTTGGAGAACACATGTGTTTGTTAGCTGATAAATATTTAGAGACCCAAGACTTCAAATTTTTCAGGCAGGGATAGTCAGAAAATGATCAGGCTGGGTTTGTCCTGAGATGCTCTCTGAATTTTTCTTCCTCCAGAGTTTCATGCCTAGTTTGTCACACATCCTAGGGTTTGAGATTTAAGAAATATTCTCTCTCTCTCTCTCTCTCTCTCTTTCTCTCTCTCTTTCACACACACACACACACACACACACACTAGAAAAGCCTCTTGCCTTTTAAAATTAGCTAGGTGGTATGATGCAAAGAGTAAAGTAAGAGATGAATTTTTCAACGCTGGGAGAGCTATGTTGACTTCTATATTTGCTAATGAAAATCAAGAGTATTAACATAGATGCTGAGGAGCCAAATGCTGTCTCTTGTACATTTATTGTCTTATGCACATACTTGTGTAACTTTGAAACCCTGAAGACTTTTGCATTTTCCTAAGCACCTGAAGTGAAGGAGCTTCCTGGCTTATGGGCTCTTTCCTTTGGGACAAGATCTGCAGAGAGGAGTGAGCTTTGGTTCTGGCTGAGGAGCAGCTAGAAATTCAGTAAGCCTTATTTCCCAAGTATTGAGAAGAATGAAAATGAAAATGCCTTTTGATTTAGATTTTCTTTTTCTTCTTTCTTTCCTTTTTCTCCCTCCCTCTCAAACTGGTAGCTGCAAGCTGTAGGGAGTACACATTCTCCCTCCAACAGCTCACAGACATAAAAAGTCTGTGCAAACCAAATGTGAAACTCTCAGCACCCTTCTCATTTGGGAAAGATTCCTGTCAAATTCTATACATCCAGTGTTTCCTGAAGTTTGAATTGTTGGCACTGCTTATATCATTACATTTTAATCACCAAGAAGAGTTTCATTTAGATGATGCCATCTGGAAATGGCTCTGTGTAGTTGGGATGCTCCACCATTCTTTACTTCAGTTGTATTTGTTATTTGTATGTACAAATTTTGCAAAGCTTTTGCGTTTGTGTGGATGTGTATCTCAAAGTTTTCAAAGTTAACTATTTCCCCGCTGGGTCAAATTTAATTTAATACTTATTACGGAAGCATAGAAATGAAAGTACTTGAAAAAGGAGGTATTCCTTTAAGTCCCATATACAAATACAAGACCAGTAATTCCTTAACACAGACAGACGTTTGCAGATTGAAACCTCTTCAGTTTCAATGTATTAGATAATGGGCCCAATTATTTAAGAGCCAAGAATGGATTTGTTTGGTGTTCACATACTTCTCTAGTTAATAATAAGCAGTGCTACGTGGTGGATGTTGGTATTCCACCTATCTTCTATATGCATCTGCTCTAGTCAGTAAGTACTATACCGTTTGATGTGCTGGCTACAGCATTTTCACACTTGGGAGGACAGCAGTTATGTATGCAATTAAGTCTCAATGAGGAGCTTTCTCTATGCCTGTGAACGTCCCTTTTACTGTGTCCCACTGAAGAGCAGTATTAGATTCATACTGCCTAGATGGCTTGATAGCACTGGCTGCTAACTCTGCTCCTGGTTGGAAACTACAAAAGTCAGGGATTAAAAGTATATGGCAACTTCTTTTCTAACCACTGTCTCAATTTCTGTATTATTTTTTCCTACTGATTTTTTTATTTCATTATTGCAGAAATCAAGTTGGTGTTTCAGGGGATAGAGAAAAATACTAACTAAAATACAAAGATTATCAACTATAGTCAAATGTCTGCGCAATCTTATTCTTCAGAGTGTTTCTCTCCAACCAGAGAACTCATTGATGTATCTTCTTAGGATTTATTCTCTAATTTAGTTCCTCTTTGATGCCGGAGATAAATTATCTTGTAAGGCAATGTAAAAGCCCCCATCACATCCCTGTCTTCATTACCCACTTAGGAGTTCTGAGTAAATGTTACCTCCATCCCTGCTAAGGAGCTTTTGCAAGAAGAGCTCTTCTGAAACTTACAGGACTCCTTACCCACTCTATCATTTCCACCTGCCTCTGCTTTCTTCCAATTAATACAGGAAAATGAGGAGTCCCATTTCCTGAGGAGGTGCAAACTGTCTCCACATTTAATTGGTGAGAAGCAGTTGAGGCAGGCCCTGGCTCACGGGGAGTGTCTAACATTTGCACTCCTGATCCTGTGTCTTTCTTTGAAACCTTTCGAAGTTCTGTTCCCACAGGATCAATCTCCTCTCGTTTTCTCATACTTTTTCTGTTAATCTGTCTTAGTGGTGCTGCTCATTCGAACACCAGGGTAAAGTTCTAAGGTTTACCCAGGCTTTCATGGTTCGAAGGTTTTTTCTTGTAGGATTTTTTTCTCACTCCAAGTTTTCTTTCTCATTCCACGCACCTTGCTTTAAAAAAATAGATAATTAAGAAATCCAAGAAGACAAATGTTCCCACAAAGATTCATATCCTTAATACTTAGAATAATTATTGAATTTAACTCCTTAATTTAAACATCTTTCATGCACAGGAGACATTTACATCTCCTGGTGATATTTCTCAATATGTAAATAATTACAACCAAAAAACTCTACAATATTTTCATTTATTGACTCACAGCAGCCTTATCAGAGCTATGCTTTCTTTTATATAGACAAGGGGATGAAAGGGGCCAAGTAACGTAAACTTGCACAGGTTGAGAATGACCTTGAATGCTGGCTGCCTGTCACCGAGTGCTAACATAGCCCCTACCATGCCTTAGGGACTTAGAATTCACATACTGTGCAGTTTTCACTTTGACTTTTACTTGCCCGTTCCTGAATCCTGGAGGATGGTGGCTGGACTGTCCTGGATGCTTCTCTCAGGCCATAGGAAGATATTGGACACCAGTGTTGAGAGAAAGGAGAGAATAGGGAGGGCAGACACAGTTTTGTTCACTAGACTGAAAAAACAAAAACAAAAACAAAAGAAATTATATTCTTAATGGATTTACAGGGCAGCAAAAAAAGCAGCTAGAATACATTAAACAGAAAATCCTGAAACATGCTTACAGGAAGAAAGCTGAAGGTAGGTATATGTCAAAGGGATAGATGTGGGCTCTGAGGATGCCTAAAAAGGGCCACATTGACTAATGGAATCTGGGGGAAGTCTTGAGCATGCTTAAAGGAGGGCAGAACTAACTTTTGGACACCAGTTTTGAGAGAAAGGAGAGAATAGGGAGGGCAGATGCAGTTTTGCTCACTAGACTGAAGAAAAAGAAAACCAGGTCTCGGCAAGGAGAGACTGTGAGGAAGGAGTTGAGAAACAGGTGCACACTTTCCATGTGCACTGCGTCACTCCAAGTCCTGTGGCTTAAATTTTAGTTACAGCAGGAGATAAAGCTAGCTCTGCCATGCCTACCTTTACTTGGAGAAATCATTTCTAACTTCTAACTAAAACTATATTTATTTTCTCCAAGCTTGGAAGCAGTTGAACAAATAGGTGAATTTCTGTGAGATGTAGCTGTTTAACTACACAGACCTGAATTTAATTTCCAGAGTTCATACATATTTCATAACCTAACTTTGGCCAAGCTTCTAATATATTTGTATTTAAGTCTTTCTATCTGTGAATTAGCATTTAATAAAGATGCTACCTGGAAAAGTGGGTATAAGAGTTAAATCCCTAATTTGTGAAAAACATACAGTGTCTAACACTTGTTATGTGGTACTTTCCTGAACTATCCTTTCCAAGAGGAATCCTAGAATCCTGAATTTGTTCAGTTTTCAATGCTGGTAAAACCTTTATTACTTAACACTGTGTGAAACTGATTTCAACTGTTTATCTCATTTGATATTAATAAGTAACTATTAGAAAAGAACTAGAAAATATTACTATAGTCCTATTTACAAACTCAGGAAGCTAAGCTCAGAGAACATGTTGACTTCTTCAAAGTTACCCAGCTCTCATAGCATACAGAATCAGAATATAAAAATTACAGATTATACCATTTCAGGTGACAGATTTCTTTATGGCATCCTATTCTCACTGACTACTAATGATAGTGGCATTCCAATCTCTTTCAATAATATCTCCTCAACACAAAGCCTAAAGTAAATAGCAGAGACCCTTTGAAAGTTATTGTCTCCATTTCTTAAGGACTGCATGTTTACTTGGCTTTTCAAACATAGATGATACCTATTAAATTTTTCACTGACTCCTTTTCAGAATAAGAGGGCTATGTGAGAAGCATTTAGAGAGTGTGGGGGACCCACTTGAAGAGCAGTCCAATTTGAGTCAATTCCTCTACTCTATATTGCTGTTATCTTTAGAAGAAAGAGGACCTAATACTATTAAAAAGAAAATATACACACAAGTTTTTATACTTCTATAGATTAATTCTGATTCAGGACATATAAGATGTACCAATGCCATTTTGTCATCTATTGGACTTAGTGATAATGTACCTCAACATAAATAGAAGCACTTTTATTTGTCCTTGTCTGGCAAGGCTTTAAAACAGGGCAGATGACTATGCAGTTACATTACTAGTTGAAGAATAGTGTAATGCAGACATATCATTAAGTCGATGTTTTTTCCAATTCATTTTGGTCACTCTCATTTTGATTCCACACCCTGGACTGTAAATAGTATCTTACCATATATTATTTCCTGTTGTGTTCTCTTTTCTTTTTCAATTTTAATCCACAATATTTTGATTTGCTTCCTCAAGGATTAGCTTAAGAACAGTCTTGAGAAGTCTAGCCATGATTATTTTTAATGTTTAAAACAGCATTTGACATGTTCCATCTCCTAATATACTCCACCCTGTCTTTAATCTTCTTCTTTCAACCTTTTCTATAGTCTTGGTACATTTTCAGTTGTTGGAGATGAGAAAATGTACACTTTATAGTATCTGTCGTTCCATGTGTGTTATCACTGCCACCTATCAGTCTCCAAGCTGTGTCTCTGGCTTTCAGAGTCAGCAATGCACACAACTGATCTTGTGAGGAATGACTTTAGCTGTTTTCACTGTTAGAATAGCCTAAAACAGTTTGTGCTTTGAAATTTTTATATGTATACATTTTCAGCAACTATGAAACTATTGACTTGAATTATAAGGACCTTGAGCTGATAACTGGATTGTGCAGAGATAATTTGAATTTAGGACATTTTGTTGAATAAAGTTAAGAACTCATAGGCTACCAAATTTTTTATCAACAGATAATAAGAGACGTCATTTACTATGTCTATTAATAAGCCTATTTTGATCTAAATCAGAAATATTTTAAAGAAATTTCTCATGTAGTAGAAGTTGAAATTTTTATATGATATGAAAAAAACAGAATGTAGAAAACTTTTATTTAGAATTGTTTTTCATCAAATATATGAAGACTTAATAACTTTTACACTGACCACTGAGCAGTGATCACTGATTTTTATAGCAATTATAAGCTGGAAAACTAACATATACATGGAAAATAGGACAGAAGTATGTACACCATTTTTAACTTGATAAATGGAAAGTACAAAAGGCAGAAGTCAAATTTAAGCTCCCTACAAACTCTTATTGTTTTATGAGATGATAACAATACTAAAATATAAATCCTTGATTTCTAAGATTACAAATGATACCTTTAAAATTCCAGTGGTTTCTGTAACTTGGTGTTATTATCTATTGTACATAGTATTCTAAAGCATCCCACGTGTATTTATAACTAGAATATAGTTAATGGTTGAGTGTGACAAAATATTTTATTTTAATAGTATCATCCCTGTTCCCTAAATTGACAACAGCAAAAGGAAAATGGAACATATTGTTCTCTACATGAGAGAACATTCAATAGGTCTCAAGTGGGTTTAGTGATTACTATAATAAGCATTCGTTGCGCTAGATTATCCATTTAATATAATTATAGGAAGGGTGGCTATTCAAATACATATGTTCTTACAAATAGCTGGAAGGTAATAAAAACATAACTCTAAGAAACTTAAATAGGAGAGAGAGAGAGAGAGAGAGAGAGAGAGAGCAAGAGAACAGAGACAGAGAAAAGAGAAATTAATTCACTTTAACTAATAAATAAGAGGAAGAAAAGGATGCGATATAGTCTATTCTGAGTTTTGTCTTAATCCTGAAGTGTCTGATGGACAATGCATGTAATTTATTACTAGAAGACTGCTGAGTCTTGCTTTTTAGGCTATTCTGCTTTTTGCTGTTCTGTGACCTTGTGCCTCATTATTGGGATGCTGAAGTAGCCTCTGGAGCAATTTTCTAGATCCGACTACTCCAGTTCATATCAATATTGGCTGTTTGAATTATTTCCTAAGACAGTCTTTTGGGTCTTCTTTCTGGGAATCAGAGTCTGATAGATACTGACTTCACTTCTACTTGATTCTAGTGGAGCCCTTGGTGTGCTGTAAGTATCTTAAGACTGGCCCACGCTTTGTCATAATTTGTCTATATTGTCCCAACCCCACACCCCTCTCTTTCACAAGTCTTGCCATGAAATTTATTGCTGAAAATACTACTTTGGTTATTTGACTCTTCAGTTTACTGGCTAATATTGATTAGAAATCCACTCTTTTAGAGTATGAACCTCCAGGATCAAGGCTACACTTAATATACTTTCCATTTGTATCATGGCATTTTCCATTCATGTTTGGTCATTATTTTACAAAGTGATTTTCTGATCAAAGCCATGACCATTTTTGCATGGCCCAGCCAAAGCAAGCCATGATTATATAGTGACTGTGGCTTTATGATACAACATGAAATTTTGCCTATGAACCAGTCATAGATCATAGAGGGGCTTACTGGACCCTGTGTCCTTCTAGTGAACTACTTACTACTGATGGATTCTGGTGGTAGGGAGAAGGATAATCATCATTTTTACTTGTATACCCATTGGTGATACCACCAGGCTTCTAATGGATATTTCCAAACCCTTGGACACACAGTGTCCTAATTTAGGATCTTCACTAAATTCACATTTCAAATAAATAAACAATAAAATAATGTGAAAGCCATGGATGTGAAAAAGGGTGCACAGAGAGCTTTAGAGCGTTAATGGAGATGATGAAAGATTGGAGAAATGAGCCATTGCGCTAATCAGGATACATTTTGTATTCATAAAAACTTGCCAAAGGAAAAAACTTAATAAACAATTTAAAGTGGTCATTCATGATTTACTTATATAAAACTAAACAGTCACTGGATTCACAGTTGTCTCTAATATTAAAGATTAAATCTGAATCATGCAGAGCCCTGGATGTTCACTGTGTGTCTCTCCAGTTTTCTGAAGGATACCAGATAAACATCAATAATTCTAGTTTGACACATCTCTCATACATCTACTGCATTTAGATTGAAGGAGCAGTGTTCAGTTTATATGCATGATTCTAATATCAAAATGACAAGAAATGTATTGTAATGACTCTTGAACCAAAAAATATCATGGGCCAGAAGTAACCCATGGCAGGCACTGAGAACTCAGTGAACTAAGTATGGAAATTTAGGCAGGAACTAGTTGGTTAAGCTAACAGCATAACGAAATTTGGGTAGCTTAGTGTTAAGTTATTTCTAAGTGAAAATACAGTTGTCAAAATAAGGCATGGAATTATATGTATCTACATATTGAGGGATACTTGATCTCTTAGTTTACCCATCAAAAATATGAGGTATAATGCAATTCCTATGGCAGAAATAAGGTAGAATTATTGAAAGTGAGTGAATTCTATGCTAATTTTTAAGACTAACTATAATGACTGGCTGGTTTCAACCTCACAGGTTGTATATATCTAACTTTAATACAGAGCAGAGCCTATTAATTTTGTAGTAGGAGGTTGGTGCGTTACTTTGGAACAAAAGAAATTACATTCAGTTGGAGCAACTAGTGAACAGGTCATGAGGAGATGTTGATAAAACTAGATTGAAGTATAACAAGAAAATGGTGTGGTTCCAGCTAAGAAACGGATGAAGGAAAGGAAAGAGGGGGACTTGGTAAGTATGGCAGTGAATGGGGTGGTGGTGGGGCAGTGTGTGGGCTGAGCTCAGGAACTATGGGACGAAAAGTCAAGGTAAAAAACCACCTGGTACAGTTTTTATTTTACTTTAGTATTCACAAAGGAGTGCATATGTTTATTACATGATAAATACAACAAATGGTGGACATTTTGTGACAGGACAAGACAAGCAACCTATAGATGTCATATAGTACTTCAACACTACCTTTAAAAAAAAATCCTCAAACCTGTGGCCTATTTAAGTGCTTTTCCTTGCTTTCTCTCTATCATCACAGATCTTCATAAACAATGAATGGCATGATTCGGTGAGTGGCAAGAAATTTCCAGTTCTTAATCCTGCAACCGAGGAGGTCATCTGCCACGTGGAAGAAGGGGACAAGGTAAGTTTTCCAACCCCCAACCCCCACAGGAGTGTTTGTTTCTCACCATTATGAGCTCACTCACTATGAGTTCAATGAAAGACATGAAAACATGGCTGCTTGGGCATTGGCTAAATGTTCTGTTGTCCAGCATTTTTCTTTTGTCAAGGAAATGGCTCAATGTATAAAGTACTTACTGTACAAGTCTGAGGGTCTGGGTTAGACCCTTACCACCCACAGAAAGGTCATTAATTTGTAATATCACTAGCTTATATGGAATAGTCAGCAAATATGGATTAGATGAAAACTCAATTTCTATTTCAATTAATAACTTTCATTTTAGATGGAGAGAATTCTTTCTAGATCTACCTAAAATATACTAAAAATATTACACAAATGAAATAATGAACATTTAAAATTATAAAGCTCTTTAGCAAACACTGCAGCTTATGGAATCACAAACTTTTTGAATTGATGGACTGTCTCATAGCATTCTTTGTTTTTAATAGTCACAATTATAAATTATAGTACTATTTTATGTGACTAATTTGACAAAATTAAATAAAATAATTCAAAAGAGTCAGAAAAAAATGACAGAATTTGTGACAAGTGTCTTTAAGCCCAGAGTGAGGGAAGCAAAGACATCGGATCCACCGGGCTTACTTACCAGCTGATCTTGCTAAGTGGTGAACAGCAGATTTAGTGGGACATGGTGTATTAAAGCATATCATAAAGAGACATTGAAGAAGACACCCAACATCCACATCTAAATGCCACATGAAGAGATACACAAGAATACCAACACCCAAAGGTACCCAGAAGACACGAATCATAAACTTAGTATATATCAAGCATGGCCAGTTTTAGTGATAGCATGATTCACCTCACATTGGTTACACTGTAGCTAATAAAACAGAAAGGTTCCATTTTCTAGCTGAATTTACAGATGATAATAAAGTAGAAGAATAGCAAGGTTAAATAATTTACTCAAGTTGACAGTGTTAATAGCTCACAAAATTGGCACCACTGTTATGATGAAGCCAAAGCCTATGGCTGCAGGATTAGTGCAGTGGTGGGGATTAATGTGTTCCACTGTGTCACTATTTATTATAAAAATAATAGTGAAATGGCAAATACTGAATAGAAATGAGAACCAGAAAGCCCTCAGAATCTTCATCTGAACACACATGTAAAATATATATGTGCCTTCCAAGTCTACTTTGAAAAATATTACTGCTCAGTAGTCATTGAGAAACATTAAGCTTTAAACCTCTGTAACATAAGATGCAAAAAGATGGAGTTAGCATACCTGAGGATTATATCATTCCTGACACTGGACTCACTGGTAATCATATGCCCCTGTCTCTGTCCACACCTTATCATCTCAGCCTCACTCCCTGTGACCACACATATTAAGGCATTTATGAAGCCACACAGCCATATTTCAGATAGCCTTGGATCTTAGGTTTAGAACTCTGTAGGGTTTGTGGAGACTGAGGGTTCAGATTACAGTAATATGGTCACAAAGTAAAACTAGGACCTTCAAGGACAAGGTCTCAGAATGTAACATAGAACAAAAGATCAAGATATAAACAGAGAACAAGGATGGCCTTTGTGGGATGCTCTCTGAATCTGTTCTCCACATGCACTAAAGACTTCACCCTGCCATCTCTTCCTTCCACTTTGGGGGAAGTCCATCATAAAAAGACTTTTATAATGCTACACAACCTTTGTTTATGGCCTCATACTAGGCCACCTCATCAAAAGGAGAATTTCAACTTCTGGCCAATGTCCCACTTCTTCCCAGAAACAGCTTGATGCCTGTTCACTGCTTCAGTGCTTGTCCCCACTGTGACGCTCGAGAATGGGTCCTGGCAAGCCGCTCTGTAGTGAGAGCTCATGGGTTTCCCATTTGTATAACTCTCTTCCGTCTCCTATTTCATTTCACATAAAATAAGGAAATAGGAATTTCTTGGAGGGCTAAATAAAACATCAGGTCACTGAGAACACCTTAATTTCCAGATCAATAATGAATCTCCTTTTATAAAATCAGGTGCCAGTACACTATGCAAATCAAGGAAACATTTCTATTCTGGCAAACTTTGAATTTTTACATAACCCACACGCCATATATTGGTAATTTAGTATTTCACGAAGTTATTGACATAAGTGGAGATTCTGAGAATTGGTGGGCACAAGAATTTCTAGAAAGCCTAGAAAGCCCGGATTCTCTACCTTCCCAGAATACCTTTCCACAGTAGAGTGAGCCTGGGAACTGGCATTCCAGAATATTTTTCAGTCACTACTAAAGTTATTAGCTGAGGATGGAGTATCAAACAGAGTGTTAGAAACAATGATTATAAAACATAAAACAATTCATTTTTTTTCTCAAGGGTTATCATTAGCATTGAAATATGGGATGTATACTTTTAAAATTAGCGCTCAGAAGACAGAGGCTAGAGGATCTCTATGAGTTTGGGGTCAAGCCTGATCTACACATAGTGAGCTTCAGAACAGCCAGTGCAGAGACCTCATCTCTCAAATAAATAAATAAATAAATAAATAAATAAATAAATAAATAATAAAAATAAAATAAATAAGCAGATAATAAACTAACAATTACATATATTTTTGAGACAAAGCATAGTAATTCAATATGTGTATACTATTTAAATTAATCAGATCAGGGTAATTATATTACCGACTCCTCAGTCATTCTTCAGATCTCTATGTTTGGAGCTATGAATAACAATCATTTGCACCCATGATTTACCTTTGATTCTTCTTCACATTATGCTCCTGTAACACAATGGTGTGCTTTCCTTCTTCGATATCTAAAGTTTGAATTCCACTCTGAGTTATCTCCAGAAAGAATTGCAAGAAACAGAAAAATAAGCCACACCTACAGTAAGACATGCACATACATAAACTAAGAACCCATCTACTGCCTATGCCTTCTCGGAGTAGATACAAATTATACTCAAGGCTATGATCTGTAGATGCCTGTTAACAAAAGCTCTTGATGCTTTAACATTGAAACTTTGACTACTTAGCTCCTGTGGGCATCTTGTTTTTGTCAATAGGATGGGTGCTATTAGGGAAACAAAATTCTCTGCCTGGGTTCAGTAAAATCTTTGTGAACCAGGCTGAGACTTTGCTGTGGTGGGCAGTGAGATCTACCTTCTTCCCAAGGTGCAAAAAGGAAAGCTGGTGACCATCCCAACAGCCTTTCCTGTGAGCACTGATGTGCTCTATGCTAGGGACAACTGCCCCTCCCATAGAAAAGATCAAAGAAACTAATTCAAGGCCAACCAAGCTGCAAGTCATGTCACAGTGCCAGTCTGCTTGGCTGGACAAACGGTTCCTCTAAGGAAATTGTCAGTGATAAGCAAGGGCTTGTTTCATTACCACATTCCTGTATCTGTATCCTGTTTTGGAATTATTTAATAACTTGAATTTTTAGAATAGTTGATGCTGAAGCAATTTGTAAGGAATCTAATGTAGAGTGGCTAGCATAGCTTCATGAAAGGTCCTAACATGGTAACATGCACAGTTATAAGAAACTTAATATGCTGGACTGACTTATTAGGTCACAGGTTAAAGGTTGGTTTTGGAAATTCCATTCACCACAGAATGGGGCTGCCAATGGGCCACTTCCTGTCTTTCTTGGTATCACAAGGGTGGGGCAGAGGCCAGAGCAAAAGCATGTTAGAAAGTTAAGCCTGCCTGTGGGTGGGAAGGGTTTTTGTTTCACTTCAGTGGCTCCTTTAGGAACCACTGACTAATTCTGGGGTGTGAGCTAATCAGTAACTGGAGGGATAACACTAAATGGCCATTAAAGTAAGTGCTGAAGATAGGTGTGAAAGAAAACTGGTCTGATTGCTAATTTTTTTCTATCTCTGATTGAAGTTAATATGCAGGTATATCTGGAGAGATGGAGGCACTTTGATCTTCACTAATTAGTCTTAGTGGCTCTCCCTTTCACAGTCGCACTGAAACTGCCTGTATGCACTCAGCCTTAAACTTGGAATAGTTTACTTTCCATGGATACCAGGATTTGATCATAGAAAATCCCGGTTAATATTGTTGTCTTAGTAATTTAAAAAAAATCTTACAAATGCCAGTCCTTGAATTAAAATGAACAAAATGTCAAGTATGAAATAATGAAAACTTATTTAAAACCTTTTATCTGATTAGTACATTGGGTAAGGCAAAGATTTTGTTACATAGTGAAATCAGTTAAATATTATTATTATATAAATATTAGACATAAATTACATAGAGCATAATGCATGCCTTTATATGATAATAACAACATGTTAGATGTATAAAAAAGCTTTTTTTTTCTTTTCTTTCTTTTTTTTTTTTTTTTTTTTTTTTTGGTTTTTCGAGACAGAGTTTCTCTAAGGAAAAAAAAAGAAAGCTAAAAATAACTAAATAGCATATGTATATTAAAAGAAAAAGAAGCCAGGCAGTGGTGGCATACGCCTTTAGTCCCAGCACTTGGGAGGTGGAGGCAGGCAGATTTCTGAGTTCAAGGCCAGCCTGGTCTTTAAAGTAAGTTCCAGGAAAGCCAGGGCTATACAGAAAAACCCTGTGTCAAAAATAAAAACAAACAAACAAAAAAGAATAAAGAATAGCAAAAAGTCTTACAGTCTGTAATTCAGAGAATAGTGACTCTAATACCCAAAGACGCTTTGTTAGACTGTCTTGCTGAGATAGAGGTAGCTATGGAGGTCAGTCCTAGAATCAAAATTTGCCTCTACTTTTTGCTGTGTTTCATAAGCATAAACTACTCACCTACAAAACAAGGTACATGATGATTAACTGTAATAGTAACAATGGGGCTATAAAGATCCCACCATTGTGCCTAGAGCCTAAAGCCCCTCTCTCTTAAATCACTTTATCGTGATGAACTCACTAAGAAAACCAATACTCAGCTGGATTAAGTCAGCCACTCAAATAAAAGCTTGCCAGGTCCCAAACTGTGCATCTCACTGAAGTTCCACATATTTAGAAAGGCCATTCTGAAGTCACAAACTTCCCTTGGGCTTTTACACTTTCACAATCAACAGTATTTGTTTGTGGATTTATCCAATGCAAAAGACCACGACAGAGTTGAAACTAGAAAAAAAGAGTCAGCTGTTGTCCTTCTTCATGATCCAAGTGTCCTTTTGCCTGGGATGCTGGTGGGGCTCTCCATCAGCCACACAATCCTGTGACTAAGCCACCAGAGCACACTGAATTCAACATATGAAACAATATACTGCACCCAATACTTGTTAAGGAAGACAGTGCCTTGCCCAGAAATCTAAAAGTCCTGCCCATTGGCCACAGACAACTTTATTTACCAATCAAAACCAACTGTAAACTAACTAGAACATTATTCCAAATAAACAGTGTCCTATTGCAATAGGATAAAGTGACACCGATTAAAACATGGCATCTCTAGTCATTTAACTGGTTGATTGACAACTGGAGCTTGATCTAAATATTAATCAAGAGAAACCGTTACAACATACTGGATTGTTAAGTGTGTGAATGTTCTGGACTTTGGGCTACTGGAGCTTCTGTTTGTAAGAACTGTGTCTAAGTTCATAAGGTTGTCGTGTGATGCTTGCTCATCTAGTGTTTTGAATATTCTGAATGGACTGATCTGTGATTTCCAGGCTGATGTTGACAAAGCTGTGAAGGCTGCAAGACAGGCTTTCCAGATTGGCTCCCCATGGCGCACCATGGATGCTTCAGAGAGGGGCCGCCTGCTGAACAAGCTGGCTGACTTAATGGAGAGAGATCGTCTGCTGCTGGCTGTGAGTACTAACCAATGCCAACAACAGATACTTAAGCGAGCTCCCCAGAGCACTCACTGCTTCAACTGTCCAGTCAGTCAGTTTGGTTAAGAGAACACATGGTCAACCATCCTGCGTTTTCTCTAGAACTTCTCAGAGTCCTTAGCATGATAAATGTTCCTCTAGCAATGCCCTTGATTTCTCAGACTCACTGATCATAAATTCTTTCAGGGAGTATTTGTGAATCTCATAAAAGTACCAAAATATTGCTCTAAAATAAATGTATTTTATCAAGCCAAAATATTTTTACAATAGCTCCTTCTCCTCCCAGATTTCTGTTCACAATATCATGACAAAGTGATTTTTGTTCTTGTAAAAGAATTAACAAACAGAATGTAGGTTTAATGTTGAATGAAATCATACTTCTGTTTTAGATGCTATGCATTTTTCGTTTCTGTAGATAGATATGTCAGTATGGACTATGGATGAGAACATATTTTCTTGACTTTTGAGTACCTGCTTAATGAAGCCAAATGGAAACAACATGGCCTCCAGTCAGATTTCAAACTACATTTTGTTATCTTCATATTACTGAGAGCACTACCAGTTATTTGTAAAGAATCATGCTTTTTTCAAATTTGCTGAGTTGATCAAAATTAGCGGAAAAATACAATCAGTAACTTGCAATAAAACTAACATGGCTTCTCTCACTTCTCTGTGCATGAAACATGTTAACTGCCTCTGTCACCTGGAAAGGTTAAAGAGGATAAAAAACAGACCCAGAAAATCACATGGGTATAAATTCTGGGAGAGTGGACAATATAAACTGGAAAGGGGGAGCTTTAGTGATTGGGTGATCACCCCGTAGAATGTAGGATTCCACGGAGACCTGTAAAATCAGAATGAAAAGTGGAGGAAGGCAAGACATAAAAAGGGCAGAATGTCCGGAACTTTATATTCTGACTATTGAAATAGTTGTTACCTTGTTGCCTATACATGAGGATTATCATTGAAAGCCACTGAGGAGAATCCGTGGAGAAAGTGGTAGGAGCTTCATTTGGATGAACAGATTTTTCTATCTGCAAGGAATCTGACAAGAATTACTCAGGCATTGAGAATTTGCCAACACTGAATTGTCTCTAAAGTTGGGTGGCATGTGGGATCCTGTTATAACCCCTCGTATATGACAAGGAAATTATGAGTCATATTCACAGCTGTCTACCTGTGAAATTGTGCCTAGTGCTTCGACATTGCTTAACTGAAAGGGACTCGGAATGTGACAGAAAGAACACAAGGGTCAGACAACCAGAATCTTACTACCTTCCCTACAAGGACCTTGATATGTTTTCTAAAAAACAGGAGTTTAATCAAGATGATTTGAGATTTGTTATGATGACCGAGCTCTCTTTCATATCCAAACATTGACTACTGAAAATACTGACCATATATGTTTAATTTACTTTCTATTCTTATAACATTCCATACACTTATAAAATAGATATTGATTATATTCATCTACAACCCTTCCTACCAACTCCCTCTACTCCCCCATGCTACCTACCCCTTCTTTTACTGTCTCTCTTTACTCTTCACAGTACACTTCTGAGTCCAACTGTGCTGCTCATATGGACATGAGTATATGGTCATTCTTTTTATTTTAAATTATTTCTTGTGCATGGATGTTTGCTTTGCACGTGTGTCTATGCACTATGTATGTGATCGCTGCTCTCAGAGGGCAGGAGGAGGCATAATACCACATGTAGCTAGAGTTATAAAAGATTGTAAACTGTCATGCTGGGAATTGAACTGGCTTTTAAGGGACAGGAACCCATAATCATAACCACTGAGCCACCTCTACCACTCCATGGAGCAGTTTTATTAATCTAATGTCCTGGTTGCAATTACTGACTGTGTTCTGTGTTGGTTTTTCAGACAATGGAGGCACTCAATGGTGGGAAAGTTTTTGCCAATGCATACTTGTCGGATGTAGGAGGATGCATAAAAGCATTAAAGTACTGTGCAGGCTGGGCTGACAAGATCCATGGTCAAACAATACCAAGTGGTAAGTAGACTTGGAAAAATAATGAAGATTGTGACAGAGGCCAGACCACTATCACAATGATACTTTAAAATTCTGATAGAGATGTCAAACAGTAAGGCAAGAATTATTTTCTCCTTGACTTTGAATAAACAGCTTTCTGAAGAAGGAACTTTTACTAAGAGTCATCATTTTAAAAGTTGAATCCATTAATTATGCAGAAAATAAAACTATGTAGTTTATAGACTGCATTAAAGTAAATTATCATAGATTCAGTTAAAAATTCAAGTGAGGTGTTTATGTGTTCAAACTGCACAAAGCTTCCTACTCAAAATAGTGATTTCTGCTTATTTTCTATGACATTGTTATCCTTCCTATAATAGTTATTTTATTAACATATGGTCCAAAAAGAGGCAAGTATGCTGATCTGTATCCTTTTAAACTCAGTGTACTAAGAACAAACTAATTTATATTAACATGTTTTAAAAACCACAAAGATGAGAGTATTTTTACTAGCTGAGTTAAGAAGTTTGCGTGGAAGTGATTGTGTAAGTATACTCAGTGTGTGTGGAAGTGATTGTGTAAGTATTACTCAGAACAGACACATGAAAAATGTGTAAAAGGTTTCAAGTGAAAAAAAATCAATTTGGGAATGGAGTAGAGGCCGAGTTTCATGTCTCAAACTATAATGACTTTAGGAGCTCAAATAATGTGCTTGCAGCTCTGTCCCTGATGGGCACTGCCAATCTAACTGAAGGATTCAGTATGGAAGGTGGGCACCAGGAAATCAGCAGATGAGGATGAGAACACACAGGCACCATGGGGCGGGCTCTTTCGTGGCTCTCATTCCACTCTTAGGAAACATAGAAGAAGCTGTTTAAAGTCCCCGTGGTTTCTGACAGGAAAAGTACTTGCTGTGGTAGCAGCAAGCTCCTGTGGAAGTCAGAACAAAACAGAACAGCAAAATTCTCAGGGTAACCACATCAGAGTAAGGCACGAGACTGGGCCAAATCCAGGTGGGAAAGAACCACATCACTTCAAACATGGTTTTGTTTGTTTGCTTATTTTTAAAAGTTTTTTCCCTTAGATTAAAAGACACTGCATTTACATTTAATAGGTAGTGGCAGTAGCAGCAGCAACAGCAACAGCAACACACACACACACACACACACACACACACACACACAAACCCAAACCATTTCAGGGTAGTAGAAACACTGCATACATTTTTACTATTTTAAACCATTCACCCTCTTCAATGTTCATGATCCTAGGAAATCTGAGACACTGGAAGCATTTGCAGTTTACTGAGAGATGCTCTAATCTCCCAGTTCCTTTCTGTGCCACTCTTTGAACAGGCTGATGTAGAAGGCAGCCATTTTGAATATAAGGAATAATGAACTGCCTGTCAGATCTTCTTCCATCTTGCTACACATACCCCAATTTTTAGAAGGAAAGTGCCATTTGAGGGCTCCATTGTTTACATTATTAGCCTTCTAAATCGGATCTTTTGTTTCCCTTTTTCTGCCTCCTCTCATATCCTCCTCATATTACCTTGCCATGCCTGCACAACACATTTGCCTTTACTGAGTGGTGTGTTTGCTCTTTTTTCCAGATGGAGACATTTTCACTTATACAAGACGTGAACCTATTGGAGTGTGTGGCCAAATCATCCCTG
This sequence comes from Mus minutoides, assembly GCA_902729485.2. Taxonomy (NCBI): domain Eukaryota; kingdom Metazoa; phylum Chordata; class Mammalia; order Rodentia; family Muridae; genus Mus; species Mus minutoides. Next base: position 240,891 of record LR749519.1, read on the forward strand.
TAAGTTCTCTTTCATGACTCCCAATGGGGAAAAGAAAGAGCTAATTCCATTGATCGGGTGATGAAGCCTACTCCCACACAAGTGAAGCACATATGATGGTTATGCGTGAAGTAAATTCAACAAGCATGACTGCCTGAAGCTTATTGTCCGGTAACTGAGCTTCTTAGATATGAGCTAGCTGGTCCCGAAACCCCGGGATGTACTGCTGTGCCCTTGGAGGGCATTTCAACGTTATCACAAGAGCCCTAAGTGTTGGCTGCATGGGTTGCTCTGGAAATTGTGCTATGCTCTGGTTTCATGAGCTGTGCTTTGTAAGTATACAGTAAAGGTTTATCACAGCTCATCTGTTCTGGGACACCACTTCAGTGGAGCACAGCAGGACTTACCACCTCCAGCACTCTGTCTCCTTGAAATGGCTCACCATGGATAGGAACTGCAGCAAGATTGTTAAAATATTAGAAAATGGCTTTTGACTTAAGTAGAAATAAGGATCATCTTAAAAATTGGAAAAGTGTGTGGCCTGCATTGTACCTTCAGAAATCAGGATTGGGTACTCAAAATTCTTCTGTCAGAAAATCAACTTCTGGATGGAGCCAGAATCCCTCTAAACTTGACACACAGGACACTAACCATATACAGCTGATACAATTTAAAAGGCCAAATTAAAACATAGTGAGGCACCCTATATTTTTTGGAGAATGACAGTGACTCTTGTTTAGTTACACTGAACATATCAATGTATTTAATAGAAGTTTTCTTTACTTCAAAGCCTAAAAAACTCAAGTCCATCTATATCACACGACCAGCTAGTAGCTTGAATAAATTTAGGCATTATCTTTAGCTGCTTTGTTCTGTTGTTCTGGGATCTAACCCTGGCCCTCACACAGGGATGTGCTGTCCCTCCAGCTCTCTTTCTCGATGGATTCAGAAGGCATCCATCTAACATAGTGAGGATGTTTTCAGGACTCATGAGTAGTGAATGCATAAGCAGAGAAATTATCACATATCTCACTTCTTACAGCTGGCCAGAGGGTTTACAAGGATCTGAACTTAAAGCACTCACTCTCTGGATGTGAACTTTCTTTGCCTTTAACAATACTGTTTGTCCTTATCTGAACCTACCTCTCCATTGTGCAAAACAATTTCAACATATCCATGGCCTGGTTTCAGTCTCCAGAACCCAAAAAGTAAAAATCAAGTCTCCTAGTATTAAATATGCTAAATTAAATATATTATAATTAGGTAAATACAATAAAGGGACTCTGGGGAAACATAGGGGAGAGAATGTCATATCATTTTAACATCTAATATACTTATTTATATACAAAACTATAAAGTATTCCTCCTTGTAGAATAAGCATTCAAAATATCAGCACTCAACTAAATTTGGGAGTGTTTCCTGTTCCCTTCTAGATGGTGAGTCCAGATCATTTATCATGTATTAGTTGCTTTTAACAGTGACTCTAAGTGAGATGTTTCAGATAATTACTCAGAACTTACAAGATTTTATTCAACATCTATCAAGGCAGGTTGTTCTAGAAACTGTAGTTTGAGACAATGTAAAGGGTCTGTTTGATTTTTCTTTTTTAATTTTGCTTTCTAGTGGAATTTTCCAATGCTCATGTTCATTTGGAAGATAGGCCCTGCCCTTAGCTGTGGAAACACCGTGGTTGTCAAGCCAGCAGAGCAAACTCCTCTCACAGCTCTCCACCTGGCATCTTTAATAAAAGAGGTGAGTTTCCTGAGTCTGAACATGCAGACAGATTCTGGGTTCCCCCCTTTTCCTTACAGGCTGTGTTTACATGTAGCATGAGCTTCGCTGTTCACACATTGCTCCTGCTTAGTCATGGAGATAAATTCAGCAGACCTAAAGGCTGGCATGTTGTCAGTCCGCACAAATGTATCACCACCTAAGTAATGCCAGGAAGCCAGACTCAGAGGCTTAGAACCAGTCAGTCACCCTGTAATCCATTACTTACATTGTTCAAGTCTCATGAACAGAATTCAGGAGGAAATAAAATGTTCTTTCAAATGCTCAAGTATTACTTTGACACTGCCACATTTATAACTGGCCTGGTTGCTTCTGTAAATTCTTTCAGTTAGTTTAGTTTTAATATCGCTAAAGGTTGGAGGCAACTGTGGTAATGTACTTCTTTAAATATTGGGCCATAATATGCAAAGAATACAGCATGTGTTCATATTTATCTTCACTATCTTTCCTGTTTAAAGTGCAGACAACATGACACCTTTATATAATTAACCAAAATGTGTGATTTCACCTCTTTAAAACATTACCGGTTTTCATCCTTAATATTACATCAAAAATTCAAAACGGCAACTTAGAATTTCAAAATGCAAAACAATATCTTTAAGATATTTTTATTTCAAACTAAAATGGACAAAAAGTTTATTAAAATGAGGCTTTTTTATTCACATGCCATGAACTTTTAATGTGTCCGTCAAGGCTCTGTCATTGATGCTGTCGATAGGACACTTTCATACTTCATAGAGAGGCTTTGTCTATGTGCTGTTTTACTGATCGAACAATCCCACTCGGGATTTGTAACCTAGCTGTTCTCATGAAAAGTCAACATTAGAAAACTGAAAACATGACCTCTAGATTTCTAGCCTTGCTGATCACACCAAATGACTTCTTTCTGTCTATGTATTTCATCATACTTTTCTGGATCCTAGGAGTTCCCCCCTTCTGACATTTGGCACAGCTAATCATTAGAACTATGATCCGATCCATTAATGGGGTTTTAGGTTTTGAAAGAAATAAAATATCCCCTTTGAGTACATTTTCATATAAACTAAGAAATAGTAATAATAAAGAATAAATATGTAGGTAAAAATTTCTTGGGAGAAAAACTTGTAAGGTTAGACTAAGTACACAGCTTCAGTAATGTACCCAACCCTTGTGAATTAAATTCTTGATCTGTCAATTGCTTATTTCTTAACTTATAGGCAGGGTTTCCTCCTGGCGTGGTGAACATTGTCCCTGGTTATGGGCCAACTGCAGGGGCAGCCATCTCCTCTCACATGGACATTGACAAGGTGGCCTTCACGGGATCAACACAGGTAGGATCAATCTCTGAATGTCTCATCTGCTACGAGAGCAAACATCTTTTCTGCAGCTATTTCTCAGCCAATGCTTTTTAGAACAAAAGTTACTTCGATGATTTGTTACTTATTCAATTCTTGAAAATATGTTTATAAAGCACATCTGGATGAATTTAGGATAAAAGAAGATACCTGTTGCTAATTCAGAAAGATTACAATGTTCAGTGTGTTTAGTTACTATATATCTCTTAGAAATTTAGCCTCTGACTCTCTCTCAGACAACTGGTAATATGTATGATATAAATAATATAAATTAGAGCACAATGATTTACATGAATAAATGTAAATGCAACCTCTAGATAAAGAAAATTAAGTAGTAGAGTTTCACCCTTATCATTTTGGGGGGGGGGGACTGTCTATGCAGCATACCCTGAAAAGCAGATAAATTCTGCTTCCTTTCATGTTTCTGCTGGAGAGCCTCAGTTTTCAGTGTGCCTGGCTTCACCGTGGATAGACACAAAGTGGAAAAATAGTCAACAGCCCAAATAAGAAGGGGCAGGTGGAGAGCGAGCAAAAGGCTTGGAAGATAGAATTCCGGATATTTCACGAGTTTCTGTCATAAACCACATCTAGAACTTAATTCTATTTCCAGCAAAGCCAGGTTTGAGTCACCCTACTTGACTATCACGTTATTATTAGCTATTCAACCTGAAAAGATACTGACTGCATGCCTCATTGGCATGTCTGAAAAGTAAGCTGCCAATACCTGCAAGAAATAAATAGGATTGAGAAGGTGGTCAGCTATGTACAGGAGACCAACGAAAGAAAAACTCATCTGAAGCTAGTTGGGTGCTGCAAATTGATAGAGATGCTGACAAGTGGTTTTAACTCCTTGAGGACTGAGAAGCAAGAAGAACATTCTCCATAGTAAGTTGAGGTTGATTTGATTTTTATTACAGTTAGTTGCTTCAATATTTCATTAAACGCCACAGAGAGTTGAACTGATAAAACATTAAATTCTCTTTTTATTCTATTTTGACCTTCTAATGTACATTCTCTTTGTTTTTCATGAATAGTAGAAAGATAGTACAAGGTAGAAAAATCTCCAAGTGAGATATGATTAAAAACAAAACCAACAAAAAGCAACAACAACAACAACAACAAAAACTGCATTCAGCATTTCTCATGGAGTCGTGGAGGTAAAAGAAGATGGGAGGATGCCCATGACGCCCTGATAACTTCTGTTATGATGGTGCTGAAGGTTGATATGATAGCAGGGAAAGGCAGGCAGATAGAATCCTGGGATTTCCAACCCTCTGCAACATTTCTGGGTCCAAAACCTATGTCCATTTCTCTAGTCCATCCTTCCTGAAGGCTTCTGGTCCTGATCCCAGCAGCAGTGTAAATGTTTAACTGTCTTGACTGACCCAGAGCTATGTACCATTTTCAGACCACTTTATATGCCCCCTACCTCCAAATAAAACACGTAAATAAGAAAACCAAGCAACATATGGGTTCAAAATCCAATCTCAACCTTTAAGTCATATACTTCTAAAAAGTTAATTATCTTGGCCAAATTTTAGTTTCTTTATTTGAAAAGCATAGAGACCCTAATATCTGTTTTACTCAGTTTTACACAGTACAAGTGAAAACTAGTAGACTAAGATCTAGCAGCCCTCCGAGGGCCACTAAGTGGCCTTAGTTGTTGTCTTTCACTTTCTCAAGTTTGGGGTTGTATGTGGACATCAGCTTCTCACACCTGATCACCCTGTGTCCCCACACTGCCTTGGTGCTCTTTATCTGAAGTTTTCAGAAATCCTAAACTCAACAGTGTTTCTATCTGTGTTCTCGATGTCTGGGACTCACAATCATGAGCATGTGTATCCTTGAGGAGTTATCTCACTCTCTTGTCTCAAGGCTCTTTTGTTCAAGGTTAGCCACAGAATGGTATGCAGCTATTTCTAAATAGCAAAATGATAATAACATGATTCCAGAAGCCCCAGTGAGGAAAAAGATAGCATTCATTCAACACAAATACTCTGTGGAAACTTATCTATACTTTTTTTTTTAACATTAGTTAACTGACTTATAGTAGAGGTCTTGAACCATTTTTAACACAGAGGCAAATGCATTTCTCACAGTCACAAGCCACATAGTATGTAAGAAATATTTTCCAAACACTAGATACCTCTGCTTCACATGGAATGCAACAAGAAAAACAGTTATATCTTTGCCTTTCTCATAATCCTCTCTGGGAAACTCATGTTTTATCTTTTCAAAGTAAGGGAATGAAATTACAGGACAACAGTTATGTGATTGGTTTCTGAGAAATTTCAAGCAAGCTTCAAATGATCTGCCTGAATTTGAAATATATAGAAAATCTTTATTCCTTACTTATATTTTTTATTTTAATATACTATTTATTTATTCATTTTATATATACAAACATTTTATCTACATGGATACCTGCATTCCAGAAAAGAACATCAAATCATATTATAGATGGTTGTGAGCCATGATATGGTTGCTGGGACTTCAACTCAAGACCTCTGAAAGAGCAGCCAGTGCTCTTATCCACTGAGCCATCTCTCTAGCCTTCCACACTCATATTTTGAACCAGCTTTTCTATTCATTCTTTTGCTATACTCCATTAACCAAGACAAAAGTTACCTATGTTAGAAGTTTTCTACTAAACTGATTTGGGACCTCAAATGATAACATTAGTTATATAGAAAATCAAAACTTCTTAAATGAAAATATTCACAAAGACCATACTACAGAGTTTCGGCATGGTGCAAAATATCAGTGCACCAACTTGGGAAGAGAAGCAGGAAGGAAGACGGTAGCATGAAAGGCAGGCAGTAAGGTGAATTTGAGGCAGGGCTTCTCCAGGACATTACTGTTTTTTGTTTATTTCTATTCATCTACTATCAGGAGTTAAATTTAGAATCACGAAATTGTTAATAAAAGGGAAACTTTAGTAAAATGATTACCTTTTCCATAATGTAGAGCAGAATAAAAGCAATAATAGCAATGCAGTATCGGCATAGACATTATCTCAACACTCTGATGCAAGAGAAACTTTTCATTAAAATCCAACATCTAGAATAGCATAAGAAACCCAGAGGATTAAAGACGCATAATACGATGGGTACCTCTAGTCACCAAAGTAAAGATCTTTTCAATAGAATGTGGTCTTAGTGTACAAGTCATTATAAGAGCTGAACTTTGAGGTAGAAAACAAGAAGTGTTATTTAGAAAACAACCATTAATTAAATGGATCCAAATGCAGCAAGAAAGCCAGGCGTGGTGGCACACGTCTTTAATCCCAGCACTCGGGAGGCAGAGACAGGCAGATTTCTGAGTTCGAGGCCAGTCTGGTGTACAAAGTGAGTTCCAGGACAGCCAGGGTTATACAGAGAAACCCTGTCTCGAAAAAAAAAAATGCATCAAGAAAAGTAAAATGAAAGCAATGTCTTATTTTAGATGAAGGGACAAGAGTAAAGAAGTGGCTAGAATGGCAGGATTCCAGCGAAGGGCAGGAGGAACACAGAGCTCAGACTCAGTCTCTTTCTTTGCAGTGACATGTGTAGGAGAAACAGAAGCATAGTGCCAAGGAAATAAGAGGGACAGGGCTCCAAGATCCACTAATAGTGAGTGAGTGTACCATGATAAACACACAGAGAAGGAGAAAAGGACAGTCTGTTGGGAAAGTTTTTGCAGAGATAGATAGATAGATAGATAGATAGATAGATAGATAGATAGATAGATAGATAGATAGATAGATAGATAGATAGAATACCATTTGGGGAATTCCAGGTGCATTTTCATGTCCTTCTTTGGGAGATCAAGGAAAAAGAATCCTGTACATCTATAGTCATCAGAGAAAAGTGCAAGAAAAATCTGTGCTAAAAGATGAGCCCAAACCAAGGAAGTACAGAGTTCTCTGAATGTCACTAGAAGGAGGAGAAGTCAATACATGAGGTGTTCATGGGTATTTCCGATGAAACATACAGAGAGGATATTTTTGTGAATATGAAAAATAATTCTCATCTGCCCTCTCATGCAAGTCAAGTCTCTAGGTAACTGTCTGCTCACTTGACCATGGCCATTTTCTGATATATCTCATGTTTGCATACTTGATGAAGGAAGCTTTTACATCTGAGGGTGCCAGATCTTGAATAACACCATTTAATGTTTCCTCCAAATGAAATGAAACGGTGGGGCACATGTTCTGTAATTGAAAGTATGAAATGAATCTGAGAACATGCTAACCCTCCTCCTCTGCGATGTGTGATTTCAGGTTGGCAAATTAATCAAGGAAGCTGCAGGGAAAAGCAATCTGAAGAGGGTCACCCTGGAGCTTGGGGGAAAGAGCCCTTGCATTGTGTTTGCAGATGCTGACAGTGAGTACAAGTCCTTTGTTAGCATCTCATCATCTTCCTCCTGATGCTGGATCCTGTCACACAATCACCTAGAGTCTTACAAATGCCTTTCCTTCAAGGGGAAAGGAATTAACTAGCAACTGTGGTAACTCTGGGAAGCTTTTAAATTGTTCCATAATGTAGATAAATTAAGCACAGATATGATTTTGTCCTGGGTTGGAATAGATGGTCACTTCCCGGTGTCAATCTGAGATCGTATCTGAGGTCTGCATCTAGAATCTAGGATCTGTTTTTGATATTTTATGTCTTTTATTCTGTCGAGTACATGAGATACTTGAGACATTTGGAGCCAGCAGGAGTCTGGCTATCAGTAATTTCATATTTTCTTTCTCTCTTCACTTAGTATATGGGGATAGCCAGAAGAATATTGGACCTTGCTAAAATATTTTTTTTTATTTCCAAATTATATTAGTAAATTTATATATGTGAAATTGTCATTTGGATTTGATTGCCATCCATAATATTGCAAGTCATTCTGGCTTACTAACAAGTGAAATCTCGGGTTACTTCCTAAGCATGCTGATTCCATGGAGATTCATGGTTCAGCATTCCTGTACCGCTTCCTTCAATATGATTTAGAAAAACAAATGATGCGTGGAATTTGCTGTTGTAATTCTTGTGATTATTACACAGATTTTAGAGCTTACTTTCTGTTTACCATTCAATACATGGCAAAGTCCCCAGTTTATTAATCTGGAAAATCTCCTCACTACAAGTTATAATTGGCTCACAGATGACACCCTATTTCTGCAATATTGAATAGACTCTTCCCCATTTATAAAACTCTCTCTGTGTCTCTCTCTCACACACACACACACACACACACACACACACACACACACACACACACTTTTCTTTTCACTAGAATCAACAACATTCCACTAAAAGCCATACATACACTGTACTGCATAAACTAAGCAATGAGTTGGTAGGTATGTATAAGTTTCATATGGTCTGTGATGATTCTAAATACTAATTTGTTTCGCTGAGTATTTTCAGAAAGATAAATTTTTTTCATTGATCAAAGTATACGAATGTTTCAAAATTAGTCAATGAATAATGCAGGTTTCATTTTTTATTCAGTTAAAACCTGAATCTAAAAGTAGTCATAAACATCTTGATCTTTAGAAAGAATTATAAAATTATTTGCATTGCTATTTGTTCTTATAACCAAATCTATGTTCTTAGTAAGGTCTGTGTTAAAGCTGTACAAGCACCTCTTTCCAGATTCTTTTCACTGTTAATATTTCTTTGTAAATAAAAAGATCACTAATATTATTTTGTCACCTGGCTTTTAAGAGTTGGGATATACTGAATCTGTGATTCTTCCTTTTGCCATATCACCATTTTCCATCTGAAAACAAATAGATTTTTTTTTAAATTTTACTTTGATTTAGATATGTGTGAGTATGCACACACACATACACATGTATGTTTTAGAAACGATCTCTTCTCTAATATAAGTGTTTGCTCTGCAGTGGACATTGCTGTTGAGTTTGCACACCATGGAGTGTTTTATCATCAAGGCCAATGTTGTGTCGCAGCATCCCGGATTTTTGTTGAGGAGTCAGTTTATGATGAATTTGTGAAAAGGAGTGTTGAGAGAGCTAAGAAATATGTTCTTGGAAATCCTCTGACCCCAGGAATAAATCAAGGCCCTCAGGCAAGTATACAACAATAAGACAATCATTTCCAATACAAGAATAAATAATCTTACTTAAAACTAATAGTTAACTTTACCTCTTAGTTTTGCATTTTTGCAGAATGACTTCTTTATTATTGCGGATTATCTCTTTGTATAATGAGATATTTCTCAATAATAAAGAACTCATTCTGTTTTGTGTTGACCAAATTGTTTATAAGTCTAGATATAGTTTAGGAAGCATGATGAGAATTAAACATGGAAAGGTCAGAAGAGATGCCCCAGTGGATAAAGCACTAGATATGCAAGTGTGAAGTTCAGAGTTCAAATTCCAGAACCCTCATTAAAAAAATGAATGTGTATGGTAGCCAATATTTAACCCCAAAGTTCAGGAGATAAGACAGGGATTTCCCAAGGCAAGGTGACTGACAAAGGTAGTCAAACTCATAAGTTCTGGGTTCAGAGAGACAATTTATCTAGATAAATAACAGGGGTAGAAAGCGGAGGTAGGGGGGAGGGAACTTTCTGGATAGCATTTGAAATGTAAATTAAGAAAATATCTAATTAAAAAATTAAAAAAATAAAGTTTAAAAAGCTCTGTAGTAATCATTCCAAAAAAAAAAAAAAAAAGAAAAAGAAAGTGATAGTAAAATGCACCTAATGTCAGTCTCTGACTTCCATACACATTGCACTGTAATGAACACCTCAGAGAAAAAAGAAAAAAGAAAAAATAGACAATATTAACAATTGTTTGCTTTCTTCAATCTGTATGCTTTTGATTCCTATTACAATTCTTAGACCTCTTGGCAATCCATATATATTTCTCTCATTTCTCCCTTGTAATCAGTCTTCAACCTCAGCCATCGTTCTATGAGTCTAAGCAGGAAAGCAGAACTGAGTGCACAGCAGTGTCCTCATTCTCTCTGACATATGAGGTCATCAGTGGTTCTTGCAAGTCCTGGTTCTGGCAAACTCCTGACAAGCTTCTCCCTTTAGTTATCAAAATCTAGGGATTCCCCAGGGGCTCTGGGTGTTCTGTGCCATTAGATCTACTGTAAATATAAATGATCTACTGTAAATAGGAATGATCTACTGTAAATAGGAATGATCTACTGTAAATAGGAATGTCTTTGTCTTTCGCAGTCAAGCCACTTTTTCCTCTTGCATAGCTTTTATTCATGGTCTGTTATAACTTGCTGTTCAAGATTTTGGTCCTGTGATTCTGAGTTCACTCCTAACTCTGGATCCTGCTCTTGTAGGATGAGAAAAGATGCAGTGATTCTCAACCTGAGGGCCTTCTCCGCAGGAGATGTAGACTTTATCTGGAGATAGGTTAAGTTGTTATAACAAGATGGGGAGCTGTGGCCCCATGTGGATCTCTAGTGAGCAGAAGAACAGACACTGCTGAACACTCCACAGTGAGCAGGAAATCTTTCCAACAAAGAGCTTACTGTCCCCAAGTGCTAGTAGAGCCACTCCTGAGTGGGGTGCTCTAGGGGTTGGACAATGACCTTGGCATCATCACTCTTTCATATTAAATATGCTACACTGTACCTCTTTGTTTAGTTGGAACCAAACCTCATTGTTGAATTAGTTAATAAATACAAATCAAGTTCAATTAGCAAAAATTTATGGGAAATTGCTACCGCTATTTCTCTCTCTCTCTCTCTCTCTCTCTCTCGCTCTCTCTCTCTCTCTCTCTCTCTCTCTGAGAGAGGCCCTTGATTAATCCCACATTCTAATTGACTACCACATGGCTTTACTTTGTGTAAGTGCATAGATTTTAAAGAAAGTTTGTTCTGAATGAGAACAGGCAGGCATGTTGCAACCTTAGAAGCAAAAGCTTGAGACACCAAGCTTTTCTTCTCTATCATTATGGTGGGTTTTTTTCTGTCATAAAAACGATATTATGAGAAGAGATACACATTAGTCAGCCTTCGCCTAGTGCTTCACCCGCTGCTGGATGAGTCACTGAAACTTTTGAAACTGAGTATGGGTTTCATAACTGTCACAATAAAAATAGTTATAGGAAATATTAAAGCCAAATATATTTTAAGGAAAAATCTTTACAATGGTCATTTTTCTCATTTTAAAGATGACAAACTTAAGGCATTTCAGTTTTAGAGAATTTTATATTATATTATATTGTATATAATATTTATATATCTTATATAAATATAAATATAAACAATATAGTATTGTTTATATTGTATTACATATGAATATTCATATACACATATTTTTAAACTTATAATGTTTGTATTTGTCTTCGTGGTCCCAAATACATACATAAAAGCTTAAACTGATCAGTAATTTCATTTGAAAAAAAAACATATAAACTTCCCTCTGCTCAATTTCCTTGTTAATTAAACAGAGATAGTAGCATCACTTTGGAGGATTCCCTATATAGTGGTGTCAAATAAGCTCTGTGACACAATCAGCACATGCTTACCTAAATGTGTTGTCATAAGTACCATTAAATGCTTCTCTACATGATGACAATTATATATAATAAAAAATAATAATAATTCCATATGAAGTATAGACATTCTCTTCTTAAAAATAATATATTTATATGTCTGTTCTCAATGTTCTTGTTGAGCACTAGTTTCTAAGTAAGGTTATATGATTCCCATAGATGAACTTGTATCTTTTTGGTTTATATGACATTTTGATATATAAAATTAAAGGAATCAGAAAATTCACAAACTTAACCAAACAAAGCCTAAGTTTTAACAGCATTATAATGACATTGTGCATTTGTTATTTCATAGACTGTGTGTTCTGATAACTGAGTAGCTCCATAATCTAGCAGAGTATATCTCAGCCTTCTCTTTTTATAAAGCAAATATTCAAGAACTAGATTCCCCAGATTGTATTCTCTGTTCAAGGACAAAGAAGGACTCTGAGTTGGGAAATACATCTTTAGAAAAAAAGAATTGAAGAATAGTGGGTTTTGAGGGCATATTTCATATGATTTAAAGAATAGGACAGCAAAGATTTTCATGAACATAAATATTTTTAACTACATGCCAACTCCAGAATATCTTAGTTAAACATACATAACACTGCCTGGCTCTATTATCTAGTATGTAGTAATATGAGTGCCTTCATTTTTAAACCAACCCCTGGAATTCCACATTAGACTACAAATAAAAAGATTATTATTGAGAAATTGGGGAAAAATTCTGTTACAGAGCAGAAAGATGATGATCATTCCTTGTTAGAAGCTAGAATTCAACCTACTGAATTGAATGGAGCAAGAGCCCCAAACTGTGATCATATGTGGTATGAAAGGGCATCAAATCCAGTAGACCTAAGAATGGGCAGATTCCATCCCTGAAGAATACAGATCTCCTACAGTCAAAAGCATATCCACAGGTCATAGCCATTAGACCTGAAACAAAGTCCTCCTCCCCATCACTCCTTTATTTCAGTTAGAACTAAAGTTCCTGGCATACATGTTCAATCATTAACAAACTAATTTCAAATGGAATAAATGATCAATGACAGTTGTGTAAAAGCTCCATATTGCCAATTTCTATGTTTATGTAACTGTAGTTAGTTTACAAATTCTTAATCTTCCTTCTTAAAAATTCGCAGGAAAACACACATACACACACACACACACACACACACACACACACACACACACACACACAAAACCAAGAATGATCAGAATAAGCTGGACCTGTGTCCAGCGATTCAAAATGTCAAACTTAAAAGAGCGTCCTGGAGATCAGAAGCCTCATCTTCATTTCGTGTTTATGGTTTTCATTTCTTTTCCTTTTCCCTGTGGTTTCTTTCAACTAGATTGACAAGGAACAACATGATAAAATACTCGATCTCATTGAGAGTGGGAAGAAAGAAGGAGCCAAACTGGAGTGTGGTGGTGGACGCTGGGGGAACAAAGGCTTCTTTGTGCAGCCCACAGTGTTCTCCAACGTGACTGATGAGATGCGCATTGCCAAAGAGGAGGTAATGTTTCCCCATGGCTCTGTTTATGGGCCTGCTGTATTCTCTCTGTGTTTGATCTGTGTCCCTCTAAAATCTTCGGCTCCTTGACCAACATTACCAGGAAACACTTGGTGACAAGGTCTTAAGTTACTGGTGATCCAAGCTAAACAGTAAGGAATCCAAGTGTCCTGTAAAGAGCTTCTGACAATCACAAACAGAAGTGTACACAGGTTTTATAGGGGCTTTTTTCACAGTCTTAACAGAATAGAAAATTGCCTTTTCATTTATAAAAACAGGAATAAATGTACATATATTGTGTTACATATACCAAACACAGAACAACATATACTGAATGACCTCAGTTATACAAAGAACATAAAAAACTCAAACTCATATAGACAAACTGGACTGGCTTTGTAGGAAAAGTAAAGATAAGAGCTGGGGAGTGCAATCTAAGTAGTATCAATAAAAATGGTACCCAGAAAAACAACGTATAACTAAAAGGAACTAGTTTTCAGTTACTATGGTAACTAATATACTTCTTGATTCTGAAGACTTTTACTATATGCAGAGTTATGAGCACATGCCTTAGTCAATAAAAGTGTTATGTGGGATACTACCTAGGAAGATACCATGACTCAACTACACAGATTCATATTTTCTTCATTCAGTGAATTTATACTCAGGTTTTTGATATAGCAGAAGACCTAAGAGGTTATTTTCTTTACCTCCACAATGTCAACAAATAAAGAGACAGGAGGATTATTCAGCTTTGAAAGGAAAGGAAATAAGGATAAAGAATAGAATTAAATATTATATGTGAATCATCCAACATACTTAGGTTGTCTGCATTATTTCACTTCTCAACTGCATTTGCATTTCTGGCTGATCCTTCTTTGCTCAGAGAGATTGTTCTTGGAGACTATGATTAACATGGGTACAAAAGACAATAAAGCAGAAAAGAACCTTCATTCAAGGAAATATATATTGTGCTTCGATAGTGTGCTCACTAGAATAACTCATTTGCCGCTTCAGAATAGGAGTCTGGAGCCTACACCGCATCAGCTAAGATGCTGCAACCCTGAGCAAATCCACCACAGTCCTGTTCTATCTGCTTCTCATTTCCAATGTTCACAATGTTATGCTTCCTAGTTATAGGGTTTAGAACCCCAAGATCTGCCCCCAGCCTGTAGGGAGTGGCCACTAACTGCCCCATACCACTCACATTGACTTGGAACCAGCAAACCATATGAGCTCTGGGGTTTCTGCCAATCCATGGTCACATTTCTCAGGAAAGTATACTAACATCCCAAGAAACCTCTCTTTTATTTAATTTTTATAAATATATTACCAAAGACACAGAAGGTTAATATCTACAAGTAAACCAATTTTATTGTTCTTCTAACATATAGGGGTGAGATATAAAGTTGTATGGGAACTTTCCTGTCTAGATTCCCACAGAAATAAAAGACTGGCTTATACTGGAATAATTAAGTTGTGATAATTGTCATTGCCAAGGACCTCAGACTTTGGTTAGTGTGGGGTGGTTCCCGAGTTAGGATTCTAGTAAAGAGTCATTTTGTTTGGTAATGGCATATAGAATTGGGTGACAAAAGAAATAAAAATCTGTGCTTTATTATACAATATTTATAATTATGAAATGATCCAAATACAGAAGAATGGCTGATATTTAAATCAATAACACACTTACATTTAAAGAATAAACACTGCTCTCAAACTGTCTATTTGTTACTCTTAGAGCAAAGGATTACCTTCTTGGTGTTGCTGTCCTGTGTGTAGTATCTTGCACAATGAAAACTAGACTTAAAGTTTAAAATGATTCCAAATATATCATGAACTTAGTGATTTGATGTTTGGTCTTTACATTTTGGGCAGCTCTCTCACAGCATCTAAGAAAAAAACACTGTCATAATGATTGGCATTTCCTCCACAGATAATGTCACTCATGATCCCAGCCTGTTTCCATGTTCACTGTGTGGGACCATCTGTTTTGATTCTTACCAATATATTTAACATGAGAGACAATACCTTAGCCAATGTACAATGGTTTCTAGGGAAACATATGTAGTATATATAAAATATACAGTTAACCCATTTTTGTGTCATTCTGTGTAGATATTTGGACCAGTGCAACAAATCATGAAGTTTAAGTCCGTAGATGATGTGATCAAGAGAGCAAACAATACTACCTATGGTCTAGCAGCAGGACTCTTCACTAAAGACCTGGATAGGGCCATCACTGTGTCTTCTGCTCTGCAGGCTGGGGTGGTGTGGTAAGTACAACTGCAGTGGGATGTGCCCTTCCTATATCAGCAGGTAGAGTTAACCCCCTCCAGACCTGAATATCCATTTTGAAAGTCTCTGACCTACTAGAAAAGTAATTGTCTAGATTTTTAATGTCAAATTAATTTTATTTATTTTTGTCAAACTACTTGTCTAAAACAATTTATGAATGTTTATTTTGTGCACGGTTAAGATGTACAAGGTAGTTTCAAGGTGCTTAGCACTATTTTGAACAATGATAGTAAAGGAAGAATTGTTTTTTTCCAGTTTAATCATGTTAGAGAATGTGTTGGTGCCTCATGGATGCTGGATGTTATTATTGTTGATGTCATTATCATCTTCTATAATGAACATTAGACCTAATGACTCTTACATTCCAGGCAAATGCTCAGTCCTTCATCTCTCTCTCAAGCTTTATTATATATTTAAAATGCTAGACTTGAACTAGTGCAGATTAGCCTTGAACTTGTCATCTACCTGCACCAGGCTCAAGAGTTGCTGGGATCCCAGGAAAGGTGCTATAAAGCTTTTATATTAGATTCTTACTCCAGGATTTTTTTTTCTGTTAGAGGTCTAAATATTTTTTAGGAGAACATAACAAATTTTGTAAAGCAGCTTTCTCTCACCTTAGACCCAGTGTATTTTTTGATTTTATAATTTAACATAGAAGAGTCTCAGGCTGTCCCTCTTAAAGTGAGGCTTTGTCTAGCCTGCTCCATTCCTGGACTCTTTCCTCAGAAGTGCCTTGTCTCATCAAGCATCCCTTCCCTCAGTCTCAGCTACAGTACAAACTATTTTCATTCTCGCATATAGTCCAGCTAAAGAAAGTGAGGCACAGAAAAGCATTCTAAAAGACACAGCCAGGTTATTCTGGGTCCTATTGATAGCTTGAAATATTTTTTCCTCCTAGCAAAGAGAGAGTCACCAGTTAGTTACTCATAATGTTTCAATGTACTTCTTATCATCATCATCATTTAAGCTTACTTGAAAACTACTATCTATTAATCCAAACCTTATCTTTGATGAAGCCAGGAACTTGCTAAGGATACATAACTTAATTGAGACCATATTATGAATAGCAGAGTGAGAGCCAGGCCTCCAACACTCATAGTAAGACCTCTTACATTCATTCAGGCACACAAACATACACAATAAAAAATAAATGAATAAAATAATAAGTAAATAAATGCGACCCACCGTATCCCACCAGCAGGAAGAAGCAGGCCGCACACAGGATCCTTCTACAGCAAAGCTTTATTGCATCTTGTGAGGGAGAGCAAAGCTTCTGGGAGGTGAAGGGCCCGATGCCCAAGACGGGCATCCTTATATAGGGAAATATGCTCGCCTAGGACGTGACATCATACCATAGGCTATCTCCAGATCAGGCCGGAATGCATCATGGTGGTAAGAGCTCCCAAGGCAGGAACGGGCCCTTATGCTTGCGTACTGACCTGTTTACCGCTTAGAGCGGACAGGAAACCAGCGCCATCTTGGAATAGCGATCACACGGCGGCCTACAAATAAATACACAAATACTTTTTACAAAAATAGGAGAATGGAGCTGGAGAGTTGGCTCATCAGTTAAGAGAACTTGCTGCTCTTTGCAGAAGACCCAGATTCAGCTCCCAGCAGTCAGATTGGGCAACTCACAACCACCTGGAACTGAAAAGCTGGTGACCTGATTGCCGGTGACCTGATGTAGATTTTTGGCTTCTACAGGCATCTCCCACCCAAGTGATATATGGACATACATCCAGAAATAGTCACATGCATATAAACATAATAGGAATATTCAACCAATAAAATCTATGAGTATTCTATAATCTGAAGACTTCAAAACTGAATTCCAGATAAGGGATACTCAACCTGTATCACCTGAGAGCTTGACTACATGTAACATGAATCTGGTGTCATGACTCAACTAGGAAGCGCTGGGTGAGCAATCATAAAAGCCTGCATTCATATCCCCTGCAGCCATGTAAAAACATTAGTGATGGCTATAACTCCACCACTAGAAAGACAGAGGCAAAGGTTTCCCAGTAATTTGATGGCCAGCCTATCCAACTGAACTGGTAATTTTCAGTCTCAGTGGGAAACTGTCTTAGAAAATAAGATTGAGGTATGATCTGTCTTTTCTAGAACAAAGCTCCTGATATGTTATCCAAATACAAAGAGACACATATACACATATGACAATGCCAAATAGAATCAATAGAATATATTTATTTAAAAGGGGGGTTGGAAATCATGATCAGAGCATTCAAATGATATTCTCAAAGAATTAAAATTAACTTAAAAATAATTTGAAAAACTTGAATTTTGTGTTATACATGACTATTGCACAAGATTAAGGCTGAAATTGTGGAAGACATCCAATTTCTGGCATCCAAGTACAAACACATGTACAGAAAAACCTATACTTGAATACATTCCACAAGACAGGTAAATAAATGAGTTAACAAATAAATACATGTAGCATGATTTTGAACATAGGGAATGTTACTCAAACATTTTTATAATAATATATCTTGGAACTGACTCTGGGCACAGATCTTGTATAGTTTTTAAATTTTTAATTGCTATACTATTAACATTAAGCACAAGAGTTAAAAGTCTGTTGCATCTTGTTTTCATTATGGCTATTTCCTGATAGTTATTGAAATTTTTATCATATAGTAAATATGATTATTAACTAATATAGATCTTTCCTGTAATAACCATACTAGTAAATTCACATATGCTATATCACATATATCTATCACCTACAATTACTGAAGGCTTACTGTGTACCACGTACTTTAAATAGCATATTTACTGTATCATCCGACAGATCAACAGCTCCATAAAATACCATTTTCTCTAATATTAAAATAATCATTTGCAGCTTAAAAAACTGCACTGTCATCAACATTCTTCTCTTGCCTTGATATTCTGTTGAGCCTTTCTTTAATTCTATGCACGTTTTAATAATGTGTTTCTATATAGAAATATTTAGTATTTTTTAATCTAATTAAAATTGCTAATTAGATCTAATTTCTGCCAACACTTTTGTGTAAGCAATATATCGACCAATTAAGGAAATGAGTGGACTATGTATTATTGTTCTCATTGAAACTGCTAATTGAATATTGATTTTAGCCTGGTAAATACATAAGCATTACAAAGCTGCCGACTGAAGAACAGCAGACAAACCCCAGCCTCCAGAAAAATAAACACTTCTTGACATGTTGTGATTCAGACAAAACTTGCTTTATGATTGTTCACATTTGTACTGGTACCATTGATTTATTTCTAGGTAGTATATGTGTTTGCTTTCTACATTGTAAGCCACAGTACTGCTTCCCCCACCCCCCTTAATCCCAATGAGTATATTATATTGAACACTGGAGTTTTTAAAGAAATCTCTGATTCTTTTTACACCCAGTCTTGGAATTGTGAGATAAGTCAAGTATTATTTACAAAGTCCTTCTCTTCTTTGTTTAAGGGTTAACTGCTATATGATGTTGTCAGCCCAGTGCCCCTTCGGTGGATTCAAGATGTCTGGAAATGGACGGGAACTGTGAGTAAAACTTTGTATCACAAACATATTTTTATAAAAAAAGATTGCCACTACCAGAAGAATTCTCTACCTTCAATACCTTAAGTTCAATACCTATGTTCTTCCTTTGACTTTTCTTACTACTTGATACCATTTTAAACTTGAAAGTAGTCCTACCAGAAGGAATGTGCTTTATTAACATGCACTGTCCATAAATGACCATGCTAACCACCTTACCTTGGTTGCTAATTGTTGCCTGCTTTTAGGATTGCCTATGACATAAGGGACTAGAACCCACTTGGGAAACATATTCAGAAAGTAAAGGAATAAACTGGTAATCTAGAGATCCATTTAAATAAATATAGAAACATTCTAGGTATTTTAAGATAGCACTTAAATAAATTAAGGTTGTCTTATCCCCAATTTAATATGTTTCTGCTAAAGTCTACCAAAAAACTGGTGCATGTATTAAACAAAGTACTTACTGTAAAATGTCTCCAGAGAATTACTGAAGTAACTGACTCTAATAAACCACAAGAATTAGATTTACTAAAGTTGGAATTAACTTTAGTATTTGGGAGAGAGAGGAAGAAAGATCTCTGTAATTTCAAAGCCAGCATGGCCTCTTTAGTGAGTTCAGGACATCCAAAATGACATAGTGAGTTAATATACAGGCCCTCCATGATTACACGGTGAAACCCTGTTTTAAAAAAACCAATAGAATTCAAAATTAAGGATATGAAGTTCCCAATGTGTTCAGAGGTGCCCAAGCCTTAAATTCCGAATCTGTGATCAGTGCTGACACTGGAACAGGTTAAGTTGCGAAAATTGAGCACTTCGTACTCCTACTCTGTTCTCAGTTGATAACTTAATAACATTTGGAAATGTTCCAATTTCAATTACTCTCCTTATTTCACATGGGTATCTTTTCTTCAGCCAAAAACAATAACAGAAGCAAAATCAAAAACAAAACAATAGCGGAAATACAAACAACAAAACAAGGAGCTATTCTTAAACATTGTGTTTTAAATGTCTTGTCTAAAACAAGGACTAGAATGAATTTTTATTTGGTTGACTGTAATTATCAATTTCAGCAGCTTCCCTGAGAACTTGGTAATTTCTAGCCACAGAAGAGAAGGTAAATGTGGCTTCCTCCTGCTTCTCACATATTACGTGATCTGCAATGAGACGCGTGAGCAGTGTTCAAAGTTTCAGTGGAAATGCAGTCACAGACTGCATCCAGGGCTGCTTCATGAGAATCTGCAGTAGAGGAGGAAAGTCCAGTTGACTTGGCAGTGAAAACTCAAAAGCATGGAACTTACTAATAAGGTGTGGAGTTCCTGAGCTAATGAGTAGTATAAGCAGATATTCATTCCTGTGATCTGTATCAGAAACTGTACATGCCCAAGATTCCAGGGACTGTCAGCTTTAATGAGATCATAACTACACATGATTTTCCAACTAGTGTCCTTGCCACTCTAAATACAATGGAAAGCAACTTGGTCAAGACCATAGCGTAATTTATCTAACTCTTTGAGAAAAAAAAAATACTTCTTAAAATACTATGTTTTAATAAAATTTAGAACTGAGTTGAAACCTATTAATTACAGTAAGAAACATTTTCATTGAATTGTTCAAGATGTATTTTAAACTTTAATTAACCACAAAATAATCAATATGAGAAGACTGTAGGGAGAATATGCCATTTTCTACATACATAGGAGAAGGGCATCGCGGCTTTGCTAAAGAAGACCAAAATCTTGCTTCTCTGCAAATATGTGTGCACATAGGTGTTATGATATTGAGAACAGTCCTGTGTTTATGTAACTTTATGTACTCACAAAAACAATGCAGAGTATAATGAGTGTGGTCCTACTTGTTAAATCATCCACCACATGGAAAGAAACAATAATTTCTAAAATTATTGTGGGACAAACCCCTGATTGTATATACAGATGGGCTTTTCCCAGCTGCTCTTCACTTGCAGTTGACTTGAAGGTTTCCTAAGTGTGTTATAGCAAATTGCTAACTAAAGAAAGTCAATCTCTGCTAAAAAAAAAAAAAACTTCAAATGCGAATCAGGACAATCTTTAGTTTCTCTCCTCCTTAAAATTATATGCAATCAATCCCAAAGATAGAAAAATTCACCAAGAAAGATTAGGTGGTTGTTTTGCCCAGAATCAAAAGATCCTGCTAAAACTCTAGCTTCAGAACATGCAGAATGAAAGAGGATCGTGGCCCTTCTCTACCTGCTTAACACTACCACTTCTGTGACAGGCAGAAGGTAAACGCAGGGTCCAGTGCAGTTGGTGGCTTATCCTGTTGCTCTTCAGTGACCATACATTGCAATATGACCTACACCTTCCTAAGTTATATGTCTGATACAATCAGATAAGTTTGAGTTATGATTTGGGTTATTAGTAATATTGTCAAGTAGAGTGATATAAATAATAGATATTTTCTGTGAAAATGAATAGGATGCATAATCATTTAAAATAAAATATATGTTTTTAGAATATTGTTGTCCACTTGCAAGTGTATGTTTAGCCATAAAGCTTATGGTCAGCTACCAACTATATGAACTACTGCATATTCAGGAAATATTTTACTGTGTACCTGGTCAGATAAGTAAGAAAAATATGTACCAAATCATCAGGGATTATATTTGACTTACACTGCTATGCACAATCATACTTATCAGCAATTTTCTTCCCTCTTTAGGGGTGAACATGGTCTTTATGAATACACTGAGCTCAAGACAGTCGCAATGAAGATATCTCAGAAGAATTCCTAAAGAAGCCAGCAGTGTAAAGAGACACTCTCAGCAGTGGCTACACATCTCCTATAGTAACCAGCATAGTGGTGTTTTATTTTAATTTCTTCTTCAGTTGATTTCTTAAGCAAAAGGAATTCACCAGTGTTACTGTCACTCATAGAAAACATGTGGCTTAATCCGGCAGATTCATTTACCTTCTAATATGTGACCCCAGTTCTTATCCAAGAATAAAAGGATAGATATAAGCGCAAGTTCTCTGTAACTCTGTCATGACCAGGTACTTTCCACTGTAGCTACTTATCTTACATACTCACTTGGCGAGGAGGGCCAGTCGTGATTTAAGCTCTGTCCCTCAGTGACTCCTTGAAGTACTCACCATGCATAATAACTGCAGAGTCAGCTGCCCTGTTCCCCAGGTGTTGTGAAATATTTTCTAGAATGTCATGCCTGCTTGTCAAATGAAATACCTAGCTGTAATTAGAATGCAAAGCTTAATAAAGTCACCCTTGCATGATTTTGATGGTCTATAATTATTTGGGAATCAACTAGGGTTATGGCAGTAAACTTTACTGGTCAGTCAATAGCACTATTAAATTCAGTAAATACATGCATTTCAAGAAAAAAATCCTATATACTCCTCCTCAATGGGGTTGGAAAAATATAGAGTGATCCTTGAAATGTTTGGTACAATTTTGAGTAACATAAGCATAAATGAATGCCTCCAAGGTTCTGAAAAGATGTGCTAGACACTATAACCCTTAATAATTGTTATCTCAAGGTGGTTCCCTTCTAGAAAACAAACACATATTGTAGGAGGGGGGTGTTGCTTCCCTGATTGGTTCTTGATTTGGTCAATAAAGAAGGCAGAAGCCAAATGCTGGGCAGGAGAGAAAAGCAAACACAGGGAGAGAGGGAGGGCTCTTTGAGCCAGGCTTTGGAATGAGTAGGACACAACAGCCATGTAAGGTCTTAGAACAACCCGAACTAGCAGCCTCTGCTACCAACAGATGGCTGATATAGGATAGCTGATAAGTTTAGGGCTAGAGATTTTCTTGCCCAGCAACTATGATATCTGACTTCTTTATTGACCAAATCTAGAACCAGTTAGGGAAACAACACCTCCCCTTACACACACTCTCTGGTATGACAAAAGAATGAAGTAAAATGCATAATGGAAATGAGACTTTTTGAAAACCTGTGTTTGGTAATGTGGAAAGAGATAGAGATGACGTGTGAGGGAACCGGGAATACCTTCCTGAAGGAATAAACTAGATATGAACCTTAACAATAAGCCAGCCAGTTTTCAGTGCATAAAAAGAAAGAAATATAATTTTTTTAGGACTATTCATTGTAAACAGAATGAAAACATTGTGTACACTATAGTCTTCTGTCCTTACAAGCTGCATACTGAACATTTGTCGATTCAGAGAAATCCTCCTGCCAGGTTTGGATTTATGATGACATTTTCCCAAATTTATTTTAGCAATGAGCCTGTCTTTCTGTGTGCCTCATTTAACAGCAATGCACACACAGAAAGCCTTGTTGGAAGATGCTGTTCCTGCAATGATCACAGTGGTGGTGGAGGAGGTGGTGGGTGCTCTGAAGATCAAAGGATCCTCTGGGGTGATGTCCCCTGTGTAAAAGTCACAGCCCATGCTCCCATTATGTCCTCCAGGAGGACCTTCTCATTCTGGCCTGGGCTCCCATGGGGAAAGCAAGGTAGGCTGAAATAAAGACAAGAGCTATTGTGCATTGGCACTTGAATAGCTACCCTCACGCAACACTATGAGAATCAACAAAAGGCCATGGCTCCAAAGGCTTGAAGCAATTTTCAACTCCAATTTTGAGATCCTCAGACTTATATAAACTTAACAGTTTTATCATCGTTAAAATTTTACTGTAAGATTGGCAACATATTTACTGCTATTTTGCAATCTGGAGAAATAACAATCTTGAGAAAACTGAAATACATTTGATCACTAGAATAAAATAACTAGAAATGCAAAGGAAGTTTTCATTTTCCTAAATGGAAAACAATTCTATCTTCCCAAGATGTCTTTGAGGCCCACATCAGTATATCAGCAGGCAGGCCTGTGAATACTGTGGCAATGTACCTCACCAGACACTTCTCATATATCACAGAGAAGGTTGAGCATAGAATAAGACAAAAGCCAGAAGCAGGTTTCAATATTTGAAAATTAAACCTTCCTTATGTAAATAAGATATCACAGGATTAAACAAAATCTTGCTGCTTTGTACTGGCTTCTCCTGTCTGTACTTTGTGTGCCATTAATTGCGTGAAGACTACACCAGCAATAATTCTTAAAGCCTTGAAAAGTTACAGGTTTTCTTATTAACTCATGTGTGAGCAATTTTATAAAGAATTTAGCTCTGCTGTTATAAACATGACCTTGTCATCCACAGTGTCCATGCAACGAAGAGATTTTCATCTCCACACATACCAAACTAAGAGGCAGAAATTGAAATTTACTATGGAGGTAGCGGAATTGTCAAATCTCATACACAGGTTATTACATGTTTAGTCCTCGTGACATTTTCCCTCTTTTCCTTGTTGTATCATTTTTCCCCTCAGTCTTTTTAATAGATATGTGCTTTGGGGACTATTTTTGAAATAGCCAGATAGAAATGTATGAAGGTAGTGAACTTATTGTTTCTTAATATCAACACGAAACAGAACTGACTTAATGTCACGATCTTAGCTGCTTTTCCTTTTAATTCAGAAAAAAAAATAATAAAGCCTTTTTTAAAAAGGCAATATGCTTCTCCTCCCCATAGTCTGTTTTCTGTTTTATCTCATGAATCCAGTAGCCTATTTCTCAAGGTGTCACCCATTCCAAAGCGGTCTTAAAGCAAGGCTCTGAACCAGTTCTTCAGTTCTGGTATATCCCAGAGGGAAGTGGTTCTCGACCATAGCCATGTAGGAAATTTACAATCACTGGACATTAGGATTTCTCACCCCATGTAGTACCAACACCAAGGCAAGAGCGGAGCTCTGAACCTCTGGTCTGTGTGTTTCAAAGTTTTTTGAGAATGTGCTGCATGAGTCTGATTTTCACAGAAGGCTGAATGGTGTCACCCAAGTGTAAGAATTTTTGTTTGACTTCATTTTGGGATGTTATTTACTCGAAGATTCATCAGCCTTAAGGAAATATGGTAAGGCACAGTACTGACTTAAGCTAGTAACTAATGTTGAACTTATTCTTAAACAATTTCAAGCTTGTAAAGGTGAGGCCAGAGTGGCAAAAAGAACTTTCCTGCACCATTTACTTAATAATTTTAGCTGTTTTCAAGTCTTGACTCTACCAGTCCCAGTCTCTATACAAAGACATATTTCCATTTAGAAACATTTTGTAGCTACCAGAAATTTAGCTCCAATTGCCACTTTGGTCCCCAAAATGTAGCTGTCCTTTCACTAAATCACACAGAATTATTTTACACTGAAATAATTGGACAATAATGGAGTTCTAGCATCTAATACCCAGGCCTTCACCAATATTGCATAGTTATTCATCAAACCTTTATGAAAGACATATAATAGAAATTGAGGAAAATTATTCATTGCATTTATCTACCATGGGTTACTTTGGTTTCGCTCTTCATTCTTGATAGGTACACAACTTTAAAGCATACTTAATTCAGCCAGAAATTAAGTAACTCGGAAGTTACTAAGAAAGAAAAGGCAAAAGTGATGGATGGTTTGAAGGGGAGAGCTATGTAAATTAAATGTTTGATTATTTGCTCTAATACAGACAACAAAATTTACATTAAAATGAAAAACATATGTTTTTCTTCTTGGACTATTATAGAGAAAGCAATATTCCTTAGAGGATATCAGTGTCTGCACTTTGTATGTTCATAATAGAAGTCTCTCTTATCTTATTCTTTACCTTACTTATTTGAACTGTCCTTAGACACAGGAAACTAGTGATGAAGGACACAGCTCTCATCTCAAATGAACAAAGAGATAGTATATTTTGGGGCTGAATGTCCATGACTGCTGCACAGAAACACCATATCAGTTCCCCACACAATATGTTTGAATAAGATAGAAATTTCATGAGCTTATTTATTGTAACAAAAGAACAAAGTCAGTCACAAAAAAAACACCCTTTTCAAACATACTGATGGGTATAAAATATAGGTAGGTTATCAAAAGCGGGGAAAGCTCTGTAATATGTCTCTGATGCTGTCTGCCTTTCTTTTTAGCTCTTTGGTTAGTGAACACTGAAAGTCTATTTTTTTATTATTATTATTGGTTATTTTATTTATTTACATTTCAAATGTTATCTCACTTCCTTGTTTCCCCTCCACAAGTCCCCTACCCTATCTCTCCTCCCCACTTCTTCCATGCAGGAGCTCCCCCACCCACTCTCCCACTACTGCCTCACTACCCTAGCATTCCTGTGTGCTGGGGCATTGAGCCTCTACAGGACCAAGGTCTTCCCCTCTCACTGATGTCTAATACAGGCATCCTCTGCTACACATGCAGCTGGAGCCATAGGAGGTCTGGAGAGTCTGGCTGGTTGATATATTGTTCTTGCTATGGGGTTGCAAACCACTTCAGCTCCTTCAGTCTTTCCCCTAACTCCTCCACTGGAGTCCCCATGCTAAGTCTTATGATTGGCTGTGAGCATATGTATTAGTCAGGCTCTGGCACAGCCTCTGAGGAGACAGCCACGAAAGGCTCCTGTCAGCAAGCACTTCTTGGCATTAGCAATAGTGTCTGGGCTTGGTGTCTGCAGATGGGATGGATCCCTAGGTGGGGCAGTCTCTGGATGCCCTTTTCTTCAGTCTCTGCTCCACTCATTGTGCCTACACTTGCGTTAGAGAGGAACAACTCTGTGTTAATATTTTTTATATGGATGAGTAGCCCCATCCCTTCAATCAGGGGCTGTGTCTAACTTCGGGATATGTCAGCCCAGGCTACTATACCCAAGAAAACTCTCAATTACCATAGATGGAGAAACCAAAATATTCTGTGACAGAACCAAATTTAAACAGCATCTTTCCACAAATCCAGTTCTACAAAGGATAATCGATGGAAAACTCTAACACAAGATGGTAAACTTCACTCTAGACAAAGCAAGAAAGTAATCTTCTTACAACAAACCAAAACAAAGAGAGCCACACAAAGGTAATTCTACCTCTAACAACAAAAATAACAGGAAGCAACAATCACTGGTCCTTAATATCTCTTAACATCAATGGGCTCAATTCCCCAATAAAAAGACAGACTAATAGACTGGATACATAAACAGAAAATAGGATTTTGCTGCATACAAGAAACATACATCAATGACAAAGACAGACACTACCTCAGAGTAAAAGGCTGGAAAAAAAAATTTCCAAGTAAATGATCCCAAGAAACAAGCTGGAGTAACCATTCTAATAAATAAAATTGACTTTCAATGAAAAGTTATCAAAAAAACGAGGAAGGACACTTCATACTAATCAAAGGAAAAATCTACTAAAATGAACTCTCATTCTGAATATCTATTCCCCAATTGCAAGGGCACCCGCATTTGTAAAAGTAACTTTAGTAAAGCTCAAGGCACACACTGAATCTCACACAATAATAATGGGAGACTCTCACCAATGGTCAGATCATGGAAACAGAAACTAAATAGAGCCACATGAAACCAACAAAAGTTATGAACCAAATGGATTTAACAGATATCTATAGAACATTTCTCCCTAAAACAAAAGAAGCCTGTTCTTATATTCCAAAGGACTTAACCAATGGTTACCAGAATGTTAGGTCATTTTCAGAGGAGGGCAAAATTGACTATTGGGCCTAAAGATGTTCCCAGATAATTTGTCTATGGACTTGCAACATTCCAATCTCTCAATATCGCTGACATTTTAATCAGTCAGTCAGTCTTTACCATGGATTCTTTTCAGGAATTCTCCAGGTCACTGACTTTCTGGTGACATGATGAGATGCGGTCACTTAGACATAGGGAAATTTTATTTTCCTTTCAGAATGAAGTTATAGACCAGGGCAGCTGTTGATAGTCAGGAGGATCTTAGAGCCCAATTGCATGATTTAAATGAACTCTTCTGAACTCATTGAAAATGGGATTAAAGAAACATTTTTCCACATTGCTAAGCTAAGTTCTATGTTTTATTAAAATGGATTATTGATAACTATGCACTTAGATTATTCTAGTAAATGAGATAGCTTTTGCATAGCAAGAACTTCAGATTACAAATGCTTAATGATTTTTAGTGTATACACTCATGTACTTAATAAAAATCTAGACCTAATAATTACTCAGCAAAAACAATAATTACTCAGAGATGGCAAGCCTTCCTCATAATATTGGCATTGTAGCTTTTTAAAAAAAATTTGCTCATTTCTCAGCCTTTCTTTAAATTGTTAGGCAAATTCAATTAAATCCCACCAGAATTGTACTTTATTTCTAAGTTCTTTTCAATCGACTTCTTTTCTTAATTATTGTCCTCTGATAAAAGGTAAGATTAACTATCAAAGAAAGAACAGGGTGGAGAGGAATGTGAGCCCCAAAGTTGGCTGAACACACTTTGTTCTAATTAGAAGAAGTTCACTGCCTTTCACCAGAGTCATGGAGATTAATCTTTAAGCTAACAGAGACAAGAGGAGGAAGTGAACAGTCAAAGAGGAGGCTGGTACAGCTAGCCGCAGCAGCGATGCTAGTCACCTGTTGTTTAATTCAGACACTCAGACACATTAACTCAATGGTGGACAATTAGAGGACTGAAAGACAGATGGCTTAGCATTTCTGCCCACTAGGACATAATCACTCATTCATGGAACCCCATATGTCAGGCCTGGAAAGGAGCCTGATGTTCCTGTAGCTCAGTAATTGGTAACTTTCCTTTACAAAATCATGGATAAGTCAAGAAACATGCAAGCTACCAAATGATGTGGGGCAGAATTTGATAAGACACCTGTTGGCTCTGTTAGTCTCTTCGTCCCATGGATCCTCTAAATACTTAAATAAATATGCAGCATCCATCCACATTTTATGTCTTTTGTATTTTATTTTTATATTTTATTCATTTGTCTAGGAAACGAAAAAGTCTTATAATGCTCACCTTTTTGTTTTACCTCTATGTATTTATTAATTATTATTAGTGATTTGTGCCTTAAAAAAAGAAAAGCTGAAGTATAAACATTAGTCCATAAGTAACACAATAAATTCCCAATGTTTCCATGGCACTCATAATTTGTTACAAAATTAGACACCATTCAATTTATTACATGATTAATTAAGAGTCAAAATAGAGGAAATCCTGAGTATGGCAGTAAAATGTTACCCCATTTGAGCTGGGTAGCAAGTAACACTCAGTGGTTCTTCGCTTTGCACAATAATGAAAGGCCCTGCATATACAAAGCCTTTTTCAGTCTATCAGAGAAGATTGTGAATGCATATTAAACTGTTTAATCATAAACTGGGACTCACAAAGTGTCCTGTGCTTGCTAGTAGAACAATTTATAACCCTTCTCATGGCAGAAAATGAGCTGTTTTGTTGTTGTTGTTGTTGATTCCATGGGAGATGAATCACAGTTGGTTTTGTATGCTGAGTATAATCCAAGTATATGCAGCAGTTAAGACAGGAAGCAAGCTCTACCCTGGAAGTGAGGAATAAAATTAAGAAGGTGCATTTTATACAATAATTAATGTCCTCTGCTTCTGGCCTTTAAAGCTAGATGGTCAGTTTGGGAAGATCAAAGAAGTCTTATCTTCAAAGCCAAATCATAAAGTTTAAAAACTGAGGGTGCAAAGGGTACTTTTAAACTAATGGCAATGTGTTGAAGTCAAATTTTATATTAATAATCTCATGTGATTATAGATTAACATGTATTTATCTTAAACAATAGAGGGGCAACCACATTACTTTACATAGTTACCTCATGTGTAACAACTTGCAGAACTCTGGAAGAATTTTGTAAGTAAGACACTGAAGTCCTCAAAGCCTAAGAGCAGAACAGCCCTAGTACCACATGGGTCCCTGGTGTTGGTTTTCAGGGACTCATCCTGTCCCTCATCCTCATACCCAAGTGAGAACAGGCAAAAGTAACCTTGTTTTGCATTTGCAATAAAGTTTCCTGAAAATCCACTGGGGTTCTTTAAGTCACATAAATAAGTACTTTTTTTTTTTTTTGTATTGAGATCAGTCATGGATTGTATATGCTTGGCCCAGAGAGTGGCACTATTAGGAGGTGAGACCCTGTTGGAGTAGGTGTGTCACTGTGGGTGTGGGCTATAAGACCCTCACCCTAGCTGTCAGTCTTCCACTAGCTGTCTTCAGAAGAAGATGTTGAACTCTCAGCTCTGCCTGCACCATGCCTGCCTGGATGCTGCCCTGCTCCTGCCTTGATGAATATGGAATGAATCTCTGAACCTGTAAGCCAACCCCAATTAAATGTTCTTTTATAGGAACTGCATTGGTCATGGTATCTGTTCACAACAGTAAAACCCTAACTAAGACAAGATCCAAGTTTTTCAACAGATCTGCTTAATTATTAATAATCTCTAGTGGTAAAAAGATATTGAAGTACTGGTCACCATGGTAGGCAACTCTGGAGAAGTATAAAAGAAAGAACCACAGTGAGATAGCCACTATCTCTCTTGTCATAGGCCTGAAGAACCAAAGAATCCCTGTGTCCCTCATTTTATACACTGAGCCCTAAGCCCAAGTGCCCAAGTCTGTCAAAGGCCAAATAAGTGGCTATGGTGGTTGCTATGATTTTCCAAAATTATGAGATTCCTCTGTGATGACTTCCCAAAGTAAAACTATTTTACTTTGTTACACCTTCTCCTACAAAAAGGAGAATGCTATTTTTTAAGTTCAAAATGTGGTCTCTTCGCCCCTTCCTAGAATTAAGAACAAAGCACACATTGAAGGAGTTACAGAGATCATGTGTGAAGCTGAATCAAAAGGATGGACCAACCAGTGACTGCAGCTGCCAGGGATCCTTCCCATAATCAGCCACCAAAAATAAACACTATTGCATATGCCAGCAAGATAATGCTGAAAGGGCCC